>JAFELO010002471.1:50480-71103 GCA_017140195.1 Eumaeus atala
CCCACTCGCAATTCCATTACAGACCTACTGCAATTTCCTATCAGACTCATAAGAACGTGAATATGCATTAGATTTCGATCACGCGCCGCTCCGTTCTAAACACAACGCCCTCCGAGGCTCAGCTCTTAGTACTATTTATTATTACGCACCGCACCTCTCTTACACTACGGTAACTGCATGACTCGACTGTACTCTACTTGCGTTAAGAATTCATTTATGTCGGATAACAAATGTTATGTCACAGGGCCCGTAACCATGATACCGATATCTAGATTCTAGGAGAGACCTAAATGGCGTCTCGTTTTGTGCGGTGAGTGAGTTTCCGGTGGCCCATTGGAGGGGACTATGTGTATGTCGATAAACTTCGAAATGCTCGTCGTTTGTCCATTTATATTTTAACAAACTGTTATTAGGTTTACGGACGATATACATAATTTTACTTAATAGCGGTTCTCTATTTGGCTCGTGAACGAATCGCTCGCAAGCGCCGCCCATTCGGAACATTACCGAACGTCACTTAAAAAATGTAATAAGGTACGATATGTTTGGTATAATTATCGATTATCAAATAAAATTATTTTTAAAGCGTATGTCTTAAGGATGTTATCTTAAATTATTCTGCTTTACATCTTCAGTGTCTAAAGAAAGTGTGAACTTTTATATTTACTCAATACTCTGTACAAAGTGGTCTTTCACGTTTCATAATTCTTGCGATACAGGTACATTTAGTGCAGTGATATCTTACCAACCTGTAACTAAGGTACCTTCTGTAAATTGATTGGACTAGTAAGACTTCTATTTCTATTATATTGTCTGGGTGCCGACTTACAATACTGACGTCACTGTATTCTTGAACAGAGTATAACACAATCTTTGCAACGAGGTGGGGCAAGTGCGACGGATTAGTATGCGTCCATCGGCCGTGATCCGTACGCGAGGAACAATGGCCGACGGCGCATTCCATCGGCATCACCGTTACACCGACAGTAATTGATGCAATCATGACGGGCGCTCCCGAGCGACGCGCCGCTGTCTCCGATTGTGCTCACACCACAGATACTACATTCTCAGCACCAAATCCAAATTCCATATATACTTTAATACTATATTTACATTCGGCCCCTGCCGCTGTCCGTCTCGCTGTCTACAATAATTCCCTAAATATTAACCGCAGTATAGGGAGAAGTTCGAAATTATAGGGAGCCTTAAGACTGTCAGTAGCAGTAATAGTAGCAATGGCGGTCTCATGAGAACTATCGTGAATGCCCTTAGTTAAACCTAACAAAACGTAGCTTAAAACACACCACATTGAAATAGCTCAATTGTGTAAACTGGTGTTTATCTCTTTGAAATATGAAGCTCTTTATGGTGCTATAAATGAAATTAACGTCGTTTTTATAATCTTAGGCCTGTCCCTAAGAGTCGGGGCGTTGGCTGCGAGCCAGACCAAACAGGGTAAAAAGCAAAGGGCGGTGGCGTCGACCGCGCCCCGAAATAGCGACGAAAGTCAAGGCGTGTTTCTACAATTTTACACCTAGCGACGTCTGCCGGCGCACAGTGTATCGTGTATGACTAATAATTGTAATAAACAATGGCTGGTCCTATGAAGGTTTAAAAAAGTAACCCAGAACGAGCGGGGTGCGGCCGACATGCGATATTATTGCGAATTGCTCGCACAAATTAATAAACTTAACTAGGTTTTGTGTCCAACTCATTATTACGTGTCTCTAGAAATATTATGTAAATGCTTAATGTAAATTAATCACGATACTATGAGCAATAAAGGGTTTAGTCAGCTCCTACACTTTGTAGATAATAGTGGTATTTTAGGTTTTATTCTCACACTTGACGCAAATAGTGGTATTTTACGTTTGTTTCTCGCATATGAAATATATTTTTGGTACCTTGGACCACATCTGGACTTTTTCGTGGTATATAACGGACTTGTAAGATATGGAAGTCGAATCACTTGCGAATGGGACACAATAGCGGGGCGCTGAGTCATCAGGCTTCGAGCACAAGGACAGCGGAGCCGCGCAGCCTGAGTGGCAAATGACAAAACATTACTCCATATCCGTCCGCTGGTACATTGTGCCGCAACAAATTGCAGACACAGCCGTCCCAAACGCCAGACGACGCTGACAATCTTAGGATAATAGCGGGCTTTAGAAATTACATTGTCCAATACATTTTCTACTCGCAATCCGCTTACGTTCCAGAAGCTTCTTCGAGCCATTTGTAATCATAGATGATTTCTTTATGTTTTATAGATTTTAAAAGATTTTCCTGTACGTGCAAAGCCAGATAGCGTTTTATAAGTTTTGTTGTTCTAAAATAATTATCTCGTTAGTTTTTCAAAGAACTATTTATGAATGTGGAGGAAGCAGAACAAATATATAAGGACAATGATTTGTGGCACCTGGCTCACACTGCCTATCCCGTCGGGGAACTGGCGTAAATATATGTTATTTTTTTGTTATGTAAGATGATATGTTTTGATCAAGAAGTGAAACTATTCGTCTAAAAGTAGTATAGGAATTTAGCAACAAAGATACCATAAAATTGTTTTAACTTATCCGGAAAGTACAGCGATCATTCAAATACAGATTAAGTAATTTTACGTCCATCAACACTCGTTATACGTCACGGATCACTAGAAGTCGATCATGGTGTTTTACTTTTAATCGATAAGTTAAAGCAGAATTTATTGTGACAATACGAAATATAATCTGTTAATTGGCTTTCTTATTGTTTACGAAACGATTTCTCGCAGAGAAATGGCGGGAAAGGAAAGCTTGCCAAGGTTGAAACGGTATCCGCCGAGATACAGATATTAAATTGATTTTTAGTTGCAAATGCTTGTTTCGCGTTTGTGACGGTCCAGTTGGCCCAATGGGAGGATGGTGAAAAGGCAACGCTTCTGAATAACATCTTGTGCAGATGCATTGCCTTTTCCAGGCCGGCACATCTGGGTTGCTACATCTCTTAAGCGATACCGTAAAAGTGAAAGTTACTCGTTTTGTGCAGCGTGTGAGTTTGCGGTGGACAAACGGAAAGCGGGATGGTTACGGTAACAATTATGCAGATGTTTATGGGCCGCGGTAATCCCCACAAGGACCCGACTGTTCGTTTGCTCTGCTTCTACCAATAAAAAATGATTCGTCTGAATTTGTTAGAAAAAATGATTCGTCTGAATATGCTATAGAAAAGTTGCTTTCTCAAGACAAAAAAAAAAATAAAAAATGTTTTTTGTTTGCGCAGATGACTTGAAGGCGGTGACTCGGAATCTGCTCCGTCAGGCGAAGAACACAGGGTCCGAGGACAACATCTCCGTGATCGTGGTGTTCCTGAAGGACCCGCGTGACATAGCTGCCCACAACAGCCCGCCCATGGAGCTTGGGTAATTATGTATATCAATAGGGTAACCGGTTTCTGTCCCAATTTATTAAGACACGCAAGCTAAAAAAAAACGACTATGAGGTCATGATGGAAGTGCATAAACATGAAGAGGATGAAATAAAAAGGTAAAATAGTGGACCGAAAGGCTGATGATGACGTTCTCAATCGGTTGTACTGGAATTGTTGCACGCGAGTCGCGAAGCCAACTCACACTTTCGTGCCACGTTTAGCGGCTGAGCAGTCTTTAAAGTCTGTGGCATAATATACACTTTTATGTCAATGGAGAATAAACGAGCAGGCACCAGTCCAAATCATTGGTGTCTACCAATCGACACCCAACCCCACCCCCTCAATGGGCCACCGGCTACTCACAAACCTCACGAAACGCGACACCTCGCGGAATGATGTTGGTTTGAGATACTTCCCCGGTCGTGCAAGTCCAATTCGGCTGCAATAAAGTCTAGCCACATATACAATTTGAGTTTGATACTTGACGGAGAATTCTCTCAGCCTCTCTCAGGTACAACGAATACTTTCTTGGCACCACTGACCACCGCCTGGGCATCCGCGTACTTTCAACCCAACCGTTTTGCCTACACATTAATAACCCCCTGTCATCATCATCAACCGGAGGAGCCACATGATAGGTCCACTATCGGACCAAGAGCGTCACCGTCACAACTCTCGAGCCACTTGCCAGGCACCTAACCCCTTTGCCGAATTTTATTTTTTGAATTCGAAAATGGACCACCGCGTATTTTGTCGCACACGACCCAGTTGCGAACGGCGTACTGTTACTTGCGGTACAGAGTGTTATTGTGGATGTTGTTCAGTTAACAACCGAGTGTACTTTGACTAGCCTAATGAGCCGAATGACCGTCGTCCAAGACAGAAAGATAGAAATACGATAGTGGTGTCATATGGCATTGCAGCAGAATTGGGCTCCTCGCTCACACGGTGCGACAGCTGCGCCATCTGTCCAGAGAGAACGCGGAAGGGGGGCTCTTGCCCATATTTACATGACCTCTTTACGGATATTTTTGTCGACTAACACACAAACGTAGCCTCCACGCCAAAATTGCCATCTGTCAGCACAAGACCAGCATATTGACGTTCCTCGAAGAGGTCTATGTTCGCCGTGTCTGCTGCCATTTTTTTCTGCGCATGTGGCTGCTGTAAGTATCCTATATACGAAAAAACGTAGTTTTAGTAAGAGGTAGTGCCGTGTTGTAATTGCAGCCGAATCGGTCTGCCACGAACGTGGTGGTACTTCTCGCTATGCTATGTAAATGTCTATGGAAGTCGGTAGTCAGCACCGACTTTCACGTTTGCCCCCTTATACATAACATGTTATATAGACGTGTCTGTGTGTGTGTAGGCTGGATAACGCGGTGGTGAGCGCGCCGCCGTTCTCCGTGGAGAGCGAGGCGCAGCAGGCGTCCGCCGACGTTTCGGACAGCGACAGCGACGACCTGGGCCCCGAGACCGCTGTCGACATCGACGCCGACGACGTGGATGCGGAGGCGAAGCAGAGCGAACCTTCCGCCCCCACGCCGCCCGCCCATGCAGGTAACCTTGGTGCATTGAAATAAATGACAGAACGGAGCCGGGACGGAATTAACCACGCAGCAAAAGTATGTACCATTGGCCTTGCCTTGATAGGGGTCCCGCTCTAAAGCAAAGGCTACACGGCCTGCAGCCTGCGGGCAGGCAGTACAGTCGTTTATGTGACCTTAACACTCGAAGAGATAGCAATTTAAATGCCCTTGAGTGATAGAATTTGCAACAGGCCACGTGCTAGCTTAACTGCTTTTAGCACAGCAAACGGCCTTATTCGGTGGGCCCGGCGGAGACTGCGTCAGGTTTCTATCAGTCCGGCTCTAACAGGTAGCGCAACGACCGTTTCTCCATGATGTCTTTTTTATAGTATAGGCGGACAAACGAGCAATTGGAGCCTTTCAACGACTACGCCCATGAACACCAGCGTAATTATGCAGATGTGTTGCCCTCCTTTTCATCTCCCCCACCCAATGGGCCACCGGCTGCTCACAAACCGCACGAAACGCGACACCGTAAGTGTCACTTTACGGCACAGAAATACTTATGCCATATACTACCAATCCAAACTGTGATATTAAAGTAACGACTCCGGATCTGCAATCAATATGACACCTCAGCGACTGGTCGATTCCTCTTAAGCCCTCTTAAGGGACGCTCCCTTAACGGAGACCAGTCCTTTATTGACGATTTAACTTGGATGGCGACATGCAAATGACGTAATTTTATATATTCAGAATTTAGCCTTTTACAGTTATATTAAATAATTTCAATATAGAACATAGGCACACGTAGGCATGTGGTCGATAAATATTCAGTACTGATGTAACGCGCCTCGTCGCAAGAACTGTACCCCTTTGTTACACATAATGTGTTGCTGAACTATTTTTGGTGAATGACATTTTTAAACTTTACTTAGCAAGTTTAGCTGCACTTTTTAAAATAGAGAAACTACGTACATCAAGATTTTATGGCGAATAAAATAATAATTCAATTTTGACTGACAGTGCCATGCTGCATTGCAGCCCAGTGGGCTCGGCGCAACCGGGGTGGTACCCTAGGTCAAGTGATAGCGACGCAAATTGACACAGCTATGTTGTGAATATTAGTATCTTTCAGCAATTAATTGCTCATTCGCATGTGACATGAATATTAAAGTGCATTGACACGGGCGCGGATAGATACAGTTAAAAATATGTAGATCCGTAGAGTACAAGTGGTTCACATTTATCGTGCGATGTGTATCGGAAAAATTACCACGTATCCGAACCCGTAGTACTAGTCTTTCTAGCAACTGATATTATGATAGAGTTAGACAATAAAGACCATTATGTCAGTAGGCGAACCGGAATATAATTGTTTTAATTCACACTTCAAACAAGTTTTTAAAATAGCCAAAAGTATTTGCCGATATTGGTCCGACGGTTGACCCAGTCGTGAGTCATAACTTAATACCGATGCCAGAAATGTCTTCAATTCATAAGAAAAAATATGCAGATGCAACCGGCCACATCACGTTTGGATTCAGCTCATCTCTTAAACTCTTAAATAGTTAAAAGAAAATCAGGTCTTTCGAATTGATCTGCCAAAAGGAGATACTTGGCCGTTACGACACTATTTGCGACAGCCACGTGCGTTATTAGAATTTTTCTTCTACGGTTGGCACTTGGCAGCACTGTCGAATGGTAAGGCAACTACAACAACTAGACGGGGAAAGTCTGGCATAAGCTTAAACAGGCTTGAACCAGAAATGGTAGAATCGGAACCATAGTCCCCCGTCATTAACGTGATAATGCCAAAATGTTGATATTATTATTTCGAAAAAAGAACGGCTCAGTAATGGGAGTGTAGAGTAGATATGAGACAATAAGTAAATTGTTGAAAATAAATGCAAGTTATGTTTTTCCTAAAAGTTTAGTACCTACTTGGTAAACACTGAAAATCTTTTTTTTTTTACACGGGGGACAGGGGAAAGAAGGACAATTATTGCATATAATAATAGATATAATTATATGCCGTAATAGGGAATAATATTAAAAGTGAATAAATACTATTTATTAGTTTTGTTAAATATGTAATGTAAAACTATTAACATCGTTAAAACTGCTTTTGTATAAAATAAAAAAAAGAACAAGCTACCTAGTTTCACTGTGTGAAACATGTAATCTGTGTCTTGTAATCTCCGTACTTTATAAGTTTGTTTCTTTAAACACTGTATATTTTCCAACTATAATAAAATAAAATAGTTTATAATCTATAAATAGATTAGTTCATGGCATCGGTATGCCATATAGATGGTGCAGGTATACAGGCGTATACCTGGCCACGGCGTTGACTGTAGACTAGTTTAGATAGTTGCCTTTTGAGTCCAGTGTATGATATAATTACTATGTCAGTATCCGTTATGTACTTCACCTTTAATTTATTTAAAGTAGATTAATTCAAACAAATATAGCACGGGCCGAAATGATATCGCATCCCCGAGGACAGGACCTCGCCCGCTCCTTCGGGCCCCTCCGTCGCCTGAAATGCTCACCATCCCGTGTCATGACTCTAGAGAGCTAGAGACGAGCTGTTACAATTTTACCCAAGTGATGCTAGTGGAAATTTCATTCGATATAACAATGACATAGGTATTTTTATAAGCTGTGCCTCAATGTTGTTTCGCGTAAAATCTATCTCAATGCGTTTCTTTTTCAGGATATAGTCTTTGTTGTCTAGACTAATCTATATGTCTGCCAAATTTCATTCAAACCCTTTCATTAGGCCTTTTATGTCACCTCGCTTATGGGGGTACGCCAATAGCAAGTTTATATACTGCTTGTGTTTTAATAATTTTTATTTTTTGAGCTGCGCTGAAATGTAACTCCACAAAAAAAAAGTAACGATAAAATCATACCGACAGACAGACACATGCAATGAGTTTTCTTAACTAACTAAAGAAAAGACTTCAAAGTGTCTAAATAAAACTATAAAAAAATATTATTATAATCAATGATATATAGGTATAGATATAATATAGGTTTTTCATCAAATTGGAAAAAAACCTTATACAATATATTAAAGTAAAAAAAATGTATCATTAGTATCATTTCGATTCAGGAATTTCAGGGTACACAATCGACATAATATTATCGGATCACGTTCCATCACTTCGAATTCCCTCTCCTCGCGCCCTGACGATGCCATCGCATTCGTAGTTCGTGCCGTCTCGCTCCTTGCTCTGGCAGTCGCACATAGAACGTTTATCGGTCTTGTACCGCTCTCACACGTCGTTCAACTGTTTTGAACGTCTTTTGTGTTTGTCCACTATAATTGTTTCGGCTTATTTTTTTTACCGGTATTGAAGAACAATCTGTGCAGTTAAATTACCGATTACGGTACGTTAAACTAATGTGAATATTACGATTAAGTTATAAATAATGAAGTTAGTGAAAGGTTATTTTCGTGTAGATTCATGTGGAGCGATGTTCTGGAAATAGAATGATCGCATCGAGGCGCATCCCCAAGTCGTTTCAGAAAGAAATTCTACGTCTTCCTTATCAACATTTTATTTTACCCAATAAGTTATAAAACGGGTGTGTCGGGCCAAGATGTTTTTGAAATGGCGTCCGCAAAGTGTCTTTTTAGTTTGAATTCTCGACCGGTAATTAAACTTATCGCGCCGGTTACGTTCGTTAGTTGACGTTACAATTTTTATTACCTAAATTTTTAACCATCAATTAGTCGTATTTAGATAGTGAATGCACCAAAAAAGTAAGAAATGAAAGTGTGTACCACCTGTTGAACACGTAGCGGCTACTAATGGTGCGCTGGGGTGGATTTACAGGATATGCTTTACTAACGTAGGTTATTTTAAATTGTGCAGTGGAAGAAAGTCAAGTCGACGCTAATCTGGTGGATAATGTAGCTGAGAGTGGCGAGGAGTCTGAGGACGAGTGGAATTATTATAAAGGCGAACGAGGAAGGGAACAAAACGTAAGCGAAGAAGTCGACGAGGCAGCGCGCTCCGAAACACCTGGCCAGGACAATGTGAGTTGAACAAAAAAAAACTATTTAACAGTACCGGTACAGTCACAGTAAAGTGTAATAGGTATTTATAAGTCGATTCAGTACATTATCTTGTTAGAAAGGTTGACGTAATTCTGTTTTAAATTCTAATTGAATTGTGCAATGTGTATACCTGTTTTACTAATAATAAAACATCCGGTGTGCATTGCATGACTAGATAGCGATTGGTAATTCAATATATACACTAACATGAATTTTGGCTTAAGAAATTTGGTATGTGTAACAGTAAAGAAGTAAAAGATTTGTACTACATTCTTGTGTTGCTTGGATCATTTCATAATGCAAGTATAGAATTACTTAAAAATGACATCAGCTGGTGAGTAATTTTGTTTCAATTATGAATCACAACTGGCAACCGAATTTGTTATACCTCTCAAATACAAATGCAACTTGAAATATACAATATGACACATTGAGTTGACCTATCAATGATAATATTAACATTTTTTACTTTCTATTTAATATTCTTATGCATACTTGTCTTATTCTATGAATGTCTGGAGGTTCTAAGAACTCAATATATCTTAGTTTGTTGTGGGTGTAGATTTTAACAAAAAACTATACTTTTTCTTATTGCAGTCCGCTTGGGAGAGCAGTTCCGTAGATATGAATAGCTCACCTTTGAACCCTGATGCGCCGGTCTTTGTACCAGGCGGTGTATCTGGCTCTGATATGCTACTGGCAGAATCACCACGAAAACCATTGTCAATGGATGATATTGAACTACCAGATGTTGCTCAGTTTGAGACAGAGGCTCATGTCAGACCCGCTGAACTACACGACCTTGATAATTGCGATCAATTAAATGGTCATCATGTAAGTTTTTATTAAGCGAGTTCAAATTGCAATTAGTTTTTGCCGTATACACTAAACACCACTCTTCAAAAATGGCTACTGGTTTAGATTAGGAGGCAACTGTTATATCAATGATTTGTGCCTGAAGATGTTATTGACACATGTAGAATATTTTATAATAAAACATTGAAATATCCTGTGCGGATGGCTTCACTCTAAGTTAAAGATGGTTGTCACAGCCAAACTTCAGCAAGTTGGCAGTATAATTATTATTCATTTATCTATTTATAAAGCACATCTTATAGTAAAGCATTGATATGTGTTATAAATGAATAATTGATATAATAAAGGCTTATCATGGTCTCCGAGGCATGGGGTGTATAACAGAAAGATGGTATTAGCAATACAAGTAGTGACAATCATTAAGTTAGGAATCACTAGATGATAATCAATTTAGCTGTTGTACATAATAAAGAGCTCTCAGTGAGAATAGGAGGATCATCATTGGTTCATTTATCATACTCATTAAGCTAATTTGATTTGTGACCTGGTGTACACTACTCACCACATTTATCATACTTATTAAGCTAATTTGATTTGTGACCTGGTGTACACTACTCACCACATTTATCATACTTATTAAGCTAATTTGATTTGTGACCTGGTGTGACACTACTCACCACATTTATCATACTTATTAAGCTAATTTGATTTGTGACCTGGTGTACACTATTCTCCACATCTATCATACTCATTAAGCTAATTTGATTTGTGACCTGGTGTACACTACTCACCACATTTATCATGCTTATTAAGCTAATTTGATTTGTGACCTGGTGTGACACTACTCACCACATTTATCATACTTATTAAGCTAATTTGGTTTGTGACCTGGTGTACACTACTCACCACATTTATCATACTCATTAAGCTAATTTGATTTGTGACCAAGTGTACACTACTCACCACATTTATCATACTTATTAAGCTAATTTGATTTGTGACCTGGTGTACACTACTCACCACATTTATCATACTTATTAAGCTAATTTGATTTGTGACCTGGTGTACACTACTCACCACATTTATCATACTTATTAAGCTAATTTGATTTGTGACCTGGTGTGACACTACTCACCACATTTCCGATTTATTTTATTTCAGTGTGAACATTATGTCAGTAATTTGTCAACTGTGTTAAGTCATAAAATTCTACAAATTAATAATGGTGATAAACATAATAAATGAAACATATATTTTTATCAATTTAGTTACTACAAAATAGAAACAAGCTTGAGTCTGAATTTAGATTTTAGTACATTTGTTCAATTATTTTGCTATGGATTATTTTACGTTACGTTAGCTATATGTATTATTATATATAATTGGTACAATCTGTAGCCACTTAAAATACCTATACTTCTTATAAACATTATTTTTCTTCTCTTTAGTGAGGTTGTTAATTTAGGAACAAATTAAAACAGGAATACATGTTAAACTAAATTAAAATTAGTTCAGGAACGAAGTAACAAATGAATTGTTATTATTACAAAGTACAAGTTGATCACTGTTAAATAATGGATAACTTTGTTGAGGCATGAATTTTTATACACATCCAAAGATTGAAATGGTTTTTCAGGGAACACTTGTATTTACTACTAACATTTTCCACCATCATATATTGTATGAAATATGCGCCTGGATCTTGTCGACTTTAATTAATGACTTTTTTTTAAAGTTAAGAGTTCTGGAATGGTATATTTTGGTACCTTAAAGTGACCTCTATAGAACCTTAGCACATAAATTAAGTTCTGTGAAGAAGCTATTAATTACAAAGCAAGGTCACAAGTTTTACTTAAACTCCTTCTTTAGTAAAATTTTATTTTCGTGTTTCAGAATGTATCTATGGAAGGTGTTACAGAACATTTAAATTTAAATGGTAACACCAAAGATTCAATGGACAGTTTAGGCTTTGGTGTTGGTATTGATCAGGACAAAATTAAGGACACTAGCCTCATACAAGATTTTGAGAGGATACAAAAAGATACTACAGACTTCTGCAACATTCAGGTTTGTATTGTCTGTTTGAATTACACGTACCATAAGTTATCATATACCAGGGTTTCTTAAATTTATTTCAGTTAGAGACCACTTTCAAAATTTAAAGAATAAACAAGACAACAGATTTTGTGATAATATTTTGTGGATTAGTAATTGTGTGCAGACAGGTGTCACTAACAAAATGAGTTGCAAAATGTTTCATTTTATATTATATAGTCGCTTGCATCTCGTCTCATGACGTTACAGTTTTTTCAGTTTCCTAGAGGAAAATCGAACTAAATAGCGATTTTTACCTAAGTGTTATATTTAAATGTTATATTAGAGTTGTTTAGAAATTGTCTTGAATGGAACATATAATTTTTTCTAAATCTTTTATACTATCGTCCTGCCTATTCTATGTTGTTAAAAATTTTAGTTACGAGAAGGTCAGGTCTGTGTAATGAATATCCCCAGAGAAAGAATTTTTTTTTCAGAATGGAAAGAATTCTTATGTTATTCCCATATGTCTAAAATTTGGCCATATAAGTTAGTTTTTTGTATGGGAGATTACAACCAAACATATGTAACATTTGCTGTATGAGTTTATAATGGCCCATTGGAGGGGAGGAAGAAATGATGACAGTCACTATGCAGTACCGCTCGTTTGTCTCCTTATGCTATAAGAAATTTGTTTAATATACCTTGTTCAGACAAGACACTGAATCAAAAAATACTATGTTTACAGGTTTTTCAAGCACACGAAACGAATCCATTTAGTCTTGAAGGTAATGATTTCCTTTTTGAAAGGCTTAAAAATAAGGAGAGTGATCCAATGAGTATGAGTTTTTATCAAGAGAAAGATGATGACACTTGTGAAAGATTTACCAAGCCAGATGCTTGTGTTGATTTAAATGCTGTCCAACCTTTACCGGAAAGTGATGACGAAGATATTCCATCAAATGGTGTTTGTAAAAAGTTTGAAGACGATAAAGAAAATTTAAACCCTGATGGCAAAGTATCTGATATGTTAGACCTGTGCAATGATTCTGAACCCAATAATGATAATATCAGGCAAGATAACGGGGAAGTTATGGATACTAATTTTGTCGACTTTTATGTTGATCCTCCAAATAATATGCAGAACTATTCCCATGCAGACTTTGATTGCAATTTACGACAAGAGTCAGTTGCTCTCACTGATACACCTGAATCTCATAAATTACTCTTTGAACAAATACCAGAAATTCCTGATGGCAAGAGTTCAGAATTAGGCTTTAATAATGAAGATATGTTGGATCCGTCAGAAAGTGAGAAAGACATGAGAGTTGTGACCCCACAAGATGAGACATCACAAGACATCGAAATGGACAGTAAGTCCGAAGATCTACCACATTCTGGGCTTCTAAATAATGAGGCGCATTTGGAAGAAATTGAACAATTGCCAAGTGAACAATTTGAAGATAACCAAAACGATGTTATATCTGAATTTGATAATGCAGAAGATAACAAGGTGTCTCTATCACCACAAGATGGACACTTGAATACAGGTACCATTTCACCAGAAGTGAATCATGAAAATATAATAGTGGATGTACATAACTCTGAAACACAACAAAATGAATTGGCAGGGGAAGAGACAATAGGTGGGGTACTTTTAGAAGTACAAGGCACTGAGGAAAATGATGCATTAATCTCAAATGATACAAAGGAGTCGCCATTAGATTATCAATTAAATGCTGTTCCACTGTCACCTACTCCACAATTATTGTCAGAAGATGTTCACGTATCACAAGCACCTATCGAACAACCTCACGAAACTTCGCCACCACATGAATCTTCGCCACCTCACGAGTCTCCACTTCGTGAGGCATCACCGCTCCTCGAATCGTCGCCACTCCGTGAGGCATCACCACTTCGTGAGACAACACCACTTCGTGAGGCATCACCACTTCGTGAGGCATCACCACTTCGTGAGGCATCACCACTTCGTGAGGCATCACCACTTCGTGAGGCATCACCACTTCGTGAGGCATCACCACTCCGTGAGGCATCACCACTCCGTGAGGCATCACCACTCCGTGAGGCATCACCACTCCGTGAGGCATCACCACGCCGTGAGGCATCACCACTTTGTGAGGCAACACCACTGCGTGAGACATCACCACTTCGTGAGGCATCACCACTAAGTGAGGCATCACCACTAAGTCAGGCATCACCACTAAGTGAGGCAACACCACTTCGTGAGGCATCACCACTTCGCGAGGCATCACCACTTCGCGATTCATCACCACTTCGCGAATCTTCTCCTCTCCGGGAATCTTCAGTTCGCGAGCCTTCACCTGTTCGGGAAACGTCACCAGTCCACGAGACCCTCGCTAGTGAGCTTGAACTACCCCCAAATTCGACGTCGCGTACAGAGTCCCCATTACCTTGTACACTCACAACACATGAATCACTACAGCCGAGTGAGTCTCCATTATTAGGAAACTCTCCACTACCAAAGGAGACACTTCAAACAAATGAGTTGGTTCTCAATGAATCTCCACTACCAACTGAATCACCGTTACCTATAGAGACTCATATACTTGAGTCTACAGAGGTAACCATAGAAAAGGATAACATATCTGGCACATCACCATTCGTAGAGAATACTGAACTCATTGAACAAGATAATATTGAGCAATCAGTTGATCAACTAGAAGTATCGTCAAACAAAGGAA
Organism: Eumaeus atala; assembly: GCA_017140195.1. Classification (NCBI taxonomy): domain Eukaryota; kingdom Metazoa; phylum Arthropoda; class Insecta; order Lepidoptera; family Lycaenidae; genus Eumaeus; species Eumaeus atala. Next base: position 65,063 of record JAFELO010002471.1, read on the forward strand.
TCTCTAGAGAACCATCACCATTACCAGCCGAGGTTCCTTTGCCAAGAGAATCGCCAATTCCTTCAGATTCTCCTGTGCCAGAGGAATCGCAACTGTGCGACAAAATTGACGATTATTCACAGGGAATTGTAGAGAGTCCAGATATTCTATCAGACAATATTACCGCTGAGAATGACGAAAAAAGTTCAGATTGCCTTGAAGATAATTCAAATGAGACCCAACAAAATGAACAAATTCCAGAACATAATCTGAACAATATAGACAGTAACGAACATGCTGAACAATTGCTTACAGAGCACAAAGAAGAAATTGAATTAGAATCTACAAAGGATGACCCAACTCAGAGTATAGATTTCTCGCGTGTAGAAAATCCATCTGTAGAACCACCTGCAATATGTTTAACTTCTGAATCGATCGAAGCCGTAGAACCGAGCATACCCTTAAGTCCAAGCCCTGTGCAGGACGGTATCACTTCGCAGTATGTCGAGCTCGTCACATCACCTATTCCCATTGCAACTGAAGCTGTGGAGGAGCTCAAGTTTGAAGAACCTCTCCCTGAGGGCGGCGCACCGACTCCCGATATCGTACCCGAAAGCCGAAATCGGACAGAACTAGTCACAGACATCGACATCGGTATTGCGGAATCTCACGCTCAAGAGATCTGCATGCCCGTCTCCAGTGAGATACAGCAGGAGGAGGGCGTGCTAGCGAGCGCCACGCCGCCGCCTACACCCGCCGTGGAGCCGCCGGCACAGCCCCTCGGGGACGCGGACCTCGCCGCCGCCGCACTCGCCACCGCCGCCACTGTCGCCGCGGTCGGAGCCGCCGCCGCTAAGACTAAGAGTGCCTCACCCAAGAAGTCCCCGGCCGCTGTTACAAAATCTACAACTTCTAAAACAACACCTAAAGTCGGAGCTAGTGTGCCACCTCGCACGCCCGCCTCAGCGACGAAACGACCGGTCGGCGCAACCACACCGAAGTCACCCGCACCGGCGCGACCGGCGGCACCCAGGACCCCTGCGTCGGTGACCAAATCTACGACGCCAGCAAAACCGATCGCCAAAACGACGTCTGCCAAGCCGACCTCCGCACCCGCCCCGACGGCAGCGAAGGCCCCGGCCAAGCCCGCAGTCGCGCCGTCACGCAGCGCGGCGCCCGCACGCCCGGCCGCAACCCGGACTACGCTCAAACCCAGTGCACCGAGGTCTGCCCCGGCGGCTCCAAAACCGACGGCACCGGCCGCTCCCAAGCCCGCAGCCCCAACGGCCAGGCCGGCATCGGCGCCCCGTCCCGCTCCGCGCCCGGCCCCCGCCCGAGTTCCGCTATCTGCGGCGCCCGCTAAGCCCAAGGAGGTGAAGCCCAAGCCCACGGAGGCCAAGAAGCCGCTGTCGAACGGCGACGTGAAGGCAAGCGCCAAGCCTGCGCCGACACGCGCTCCCGCCGCCCGCGCTCCCGCGCCGCGCCCCAATGCTGCCGCACGACCCGCATCTACCAAGTGAGTAACATTCGAAACTTTTGCTTTCGACGGAGACAGTCGCTTATGGCACAGTCCTCGTTACTTGCTAAGTGTAATGACTGAGGAAGTCGACGGATATTATACTAATGTTTCAAATTCCACGTCGAATTTCATTATAATATGGGTGACAGCTAAGCTAAGCGATAAGATTAGAGGGGCAACACAATACTTCCATGGCCGGTGGGTACCATCGAAATTTTATTAAATTTCCAACCTATCGCATAATAACTACAATAATGAGTTGTTGTACAATTAGATGAATGGTTATTTCCATATATAAATAATAATAATCATCTATGGACATATCCATACCATGTTAGTATAGTAGTTAGTTAGCTAGGCCTGCGCTAAGTACTGAAATAGAATATAATGTACGTTCCTACCTGCAGGCCTGCAGCACCGAAGCCTCCCGTCCGCGCACCACTTGACAAGCAGAGCAAGGACCTCGCGAACAAACGCATCACCGCGAAAGCGGCACCACCCAGGACCGCCCCCATTAAGGTGACTTCAGTGTTTACATATTAATAATAATCATTAATCATTTTTATCATGTTATAACAACTGAATTAACCAACCCGCAAACATAGCTAACGAAATTGTAGTAAGTGGTTTTGTGCCGGGGAAGAAATATATCACAGCTACGATCTCATCTAACTGATAAATTTGCCACTTGCTCGTTTACTCCATAGCCAATAACAAATTATTGCCAATATCCCTCTGCTCTCGCATCCATTTCGGGCTACTTAAAAGTAACCTGATCCCACCTTCTCCCTTGTCAATAAATTATTTCAACACTTAAACGTGTTCGTCGTTTTCAGGCCCCAGCGAGTGCGAGGAGCGTCCCTAAGGGGCCGATTAAAAAAGACATTGATAAGAAGCCGGAGCTCAACGGAGACGCGCCACACAAGCCGCCGCCGTCGCCGCCCGCCGCCGACAACGCTCTGCTGCCCGACGTCATCGCGTAGACGCCACACGATTCCTATTATTTCCGCTTGAATTTTGTGATTTTCTTATAAGTGTATCATAGTTTTACCGTTACGAGACGTTAGGTGCGGGAGACTTCTCCCATTTTTTATATTATATGATCGCTTTTCGGCGGCTCGCGCGTCGCTCTGCCGTCCACGAGGAATGAGTGCTAGTTGTCAAGCGACGGGGCCGCGGCGGGGCGACGGCGGGCGCCTTATGTGTGCGACGGTCTGGCGCGTTTATTACGATTGCGATTGTTATTATTAATGGTGGGTATCGATTTTAAACTTTCGCATCTGTAATCGCGAATGTTCAATGTCGATATTTTCGTGTCACTAGTTACGAGTCCGTTTAGAATTTTTATATTACCGACGAATAATTGATTTTTTAAATTTGGCTTTTAATTTATTTCCTTTTTATAATCGTATTATTTAAATAAAAAAATGTGAGGAAGGACTGAGAAATTGTTTTATTTATGCCGGCGTTAAAAATATGATTACGATAGGAATGATTAAAGTTGAACGATGTTTACTTAATTGCTACATACTTAATGTCAGTGTACTGTATCATGGTGTTGCAAAAATATTAAAATAGAGCATTTTATTCGAATAAATGGTTATATTACCATATTGTTTCTTTTTATTTACATCCTTTCCTTTTAACTATATGTTATGTTTGACATTGTCATAATTTGTGTATTACTTAGATTTAAGTGTTGTGCGTATCGTTTTATTCACGGAAAGTAATAAAGTCTGCATATTATATTAAAATATTACTTTCTGTACATTTCCATATAATCCTCAACTATACAAAAAATCTACTTTTGCCCAAATATTTGAAAAAGGGATGGGATTTGTTTTCTTCACGTATCATCTAGTCTTGCCATAAATATTGTCACATGAAAAAAAAATAATGTCAAATAGTTACTTTCACAGTGTGTTACGTTTGCCATATTTGTCCCTCGCACGCGGCCTATTGGCCTCGCGCGTGGGCTTTAAAAATAAGGAGGTGTCAAGCTATGCACCTTTTTACTAGATTCTGACGGAGTAAAAGGGGTCATAGCTTGCCATATCATCTCCCTGCTATGGTAGATGACGAAAAAGAACTATTAGCCGACAGCGTGGAGGCTCAGTGTAGTTCAAATACCTCCCAATTAGCCACATTCCATGTGGAGGAGGTCCATAGGAACGTGAAGCACCGCACCTTTCTCTACCTCCAGAAGGCGAACTCATACGGTTGACGAGCTTTATTGAGGCAATGACCTCATCAAAGCCCTTGTACTCCGACGGGCGCCGGGTCCATGTGGTATAACGAATAAGGTTATAAAGAACCTACCACCACTCTTATAAACTTCCTAGTGTACGTCTTCAACGCTCTACTGGTAATTGTGTATTCCCAGACTCATGGAAAGTAGGCACTGTACGGTGAGATACACATAATTTTGGTATCTAAAAGCCGTGTAAACCCCGCACCGAACCCAAAAGCTACCGCTCCATAAGCCTTATAAGCTAGTAGGGCAAGACCTATGAAAATACTACTCGCGCGCATAAAGGTTGTGAGGGAGACAAAACTCTTTATAGATGAGGAATTCGCTTTTCGTGAAAAACACAGTTGCCCACTACAGGTACACCGATTCGCGGAATTTGCACGTAATAGTATAAACCGTAAACAACGTATCATCACATAGACAACGTTCTGAAAGAAGCACGGCATGTCCTTTTCAAACTATATCCTCTCATTAGCAAAAAGAGCAAAATGACGAACAGGCATAAGCTCACTTTGTACACTACATGCATACGACCGATCATATCGTACTAGACCCGACCCGAATAGAACATTTGCAGAGAATGCAGAATAGATTCTTGCGCATGGCCACTGGATGCCCGTGGTACATCCGAAACATCGACCTACATTGCGACTTTCACTTGACATCGATAAAAGGACACTTCAAAGAGCTGTCTCAAAAGTTCTTTGACCCGACGTTAATAACCGATTCCCGTTACCGTCGGCCGAAGCACGTACTGCACGACACCGAAGACGCGATAGCCATAGCAGTTGCTCAGTCCGCCCTTACACACAAGCAAAAAGATACCCAGACACGCATCCGCAGCATCCATAGGGCCAACTTTCGGATAGCAGTTTTTAGTCTGTAGTAGCTATTGCTTCATGACCTGAGCCCGACACACACTTCAGGCCCCCTTGGGTCAGGTGGATGGTGCGTAAATGCATTCTTCCTGCTAGAACTAATACCATACCCACCGCTCGTACCGGTCGAGCGATGAAATCTTACATATAGTGACACAGTTATAACATATGACTGGCAGAATGACACACTCACACACCGCGTACGGAAACGAGCCCGGGTTCGAATCCGAAGAGAGAGACAACCCTCCTTTCCGCAGAGGGGAAGGATGCTTCCCGATAGTTATTCTAATATTAGGTAATGTAACTATTGTTATCTTGGGCGAGGAGACCTGGTCATCTCACTCAATATAATGATATCTAGATTTTTATTATATAAATACATATATAAACATCCATGACCTAGGCGGGATTCGAAACCGCGACCTCTGGCGTAACACGCGGACTAACTGCCACGTTACCAACTCATCAAATTTTTATTTGAACTCGTTGACAAATCGCGTAAGGTATTGGAACTGTAACACCATGACTGCGCTAACATCGTCGTTTTGACTATTCGGAGTCGAACGTGTGTGCTCTTGTGTGTGTGAAAATGTGGTGATTGTGGATTGAATCGTGTCGTGATTTGATCATCCTGACAATCAGAACGTATCTGGGACGACGCCCCACGTTTGTAACGCATTCGGGATTGTAGTCCGCTGCCTTAGTGACGACAGGATTAGGGTCAACGGTAGCTCGATCGAAGTGTCTTTAGAGAGTTATCAGAAAAGCCCCGCGATAGCGGCGAGTACAGTCTATATGTAGATATAACGTGCGAATAATGTGAAAATTAACTATACTCGAGGGGAAGTATGTGGGAATACTACGCTGCAATATGCACGTTTTGTATAATGCTAGCATATTTCTAATCGACACTCTTTGCATTGATTAGCGGATAAAGCTTGTGCATGACGAGTATCTTCTTTCTAATGCACTCGATGCGTTAGGGTTGGCGTTGGACGGAGCCCTGAGGGGCTCTGAGGGCGGCTGGTGCACAGCGTACTCTCTACTATGTGACGGAACTGTCTGTTTATCAGATAAGCCTTGATGATTAGGACTAATCTGTCCTAATCATCAAGGCTTATTTAGACCTAGACGGAACATTTTACAGATTAAGCCTTCGCACCATAACCTGTCAAATGCTTTTGCTACGTCAAAATAACCGCGCATGTCGAGATACGTTGTTTTATCTTCAGGTTTATGGAGACGATAGGGGGACAGACCCCCTCTTTTCCCACAGATGGGAAGAGACAAACCGAGATTTTATTGTGGACGTTACCCTATGGTGATTATTATTGAGTCCGAAAAGGGCGAAACGGTCCCCCTCCCCACACTAGTGGGACGTTTAAGTTGCGATGTCGTGGATAAGGATAATTGA
>JAFELO010002471.1:75548-216782 GCA_017140195.1 Eumaeus atala
TTGGCAATGTGTAGCTTAACACAATTACACAAGATATTGAAAATTTTATTGCCATTCATTGCCCCGGGGGTACAGCTGTATTAATAGTAACTCTTCGACTAAATTATACGAATCCCGTAGAAATTAACTTAACTTAAAAACTAAAAAAACTTGTGAATCCTCTTGTCACCATAGCTGCTGTAAATCATCTGAAACGTCGGTTCTGTTTATCTAAATGAACCCCGTTAAAATCCGTTTATATTTGCGTAAACTAATGACCGCCAGAAGTGACACAAATACATACAACAAATGTATTAGGGACACAATGTAATTGGTATCACAAATACAAACAACTCTCACAAGATACCTATGGGATATCTTCGTAGAAAAAAACAGCATGTTGGGATTATCGCGTTTCCCCCATGCCTATTTTATGTGATAAAAAATTGGTGTCTTGTTTTCTGGAAGGAAATTAGGATGCTGTAAAATTCCAAATAATTGGAGAGCTCTATCTCAGAGTTTAGACCCAAAATTCGAAAAATGGTGTGCAATCATGCGCACGTTATTATTCCACTTTGCATAAGTTGTTATCCATACTAAGTTATGCAAAGTGAAATAATAATATATATTAATAATTGGTGGTGGCAAATTAAAAAACTTTTATGTATTTGAATAAAAATTGTAGAGATATTTTTATAGAAGCTCTAATACAAGTCTACTCACGTAGGTCTCGTCTAATTATGGTCCAGGACGACGAAAATCGACTGTTAATCCTCTACTTCGCAGCATTTTTGAAAATGTTAAAGCCACATCACCACGACTCTCGGATCTCGAGCCACGTATACAACTTTCGCCCCCTCCAGTAGTTTTGGCGGTAGAAGAGACATTGGCAGGCTTCTGGTACATCGTTGAGATGTCATCTCTTCCAACTGTATGATACAGCGTTTTTGTTATCAATTTCTTGAGATTCGATTTGAATCTTTCAAATTGTTGAGATCCGCTATCTATGTTTTGTAAATTGTGTGAACCTTCGGAGACGCGAAAATTGAGTTCCTGCACGAGTAATGATAAAAAATATTTGGTTATGTTCTGTGAGGAATTAGGTGGCAGTTTAGGTGGCAACATCACACAATAGTGCTGTTATATGACATTGTCACTGAAACCGAGTTCTTTCAGCGCAGTTTCTCTGAGAAATACTTCAACATCTATGTATGATGGACGTCTATTACCCACAAACATGGGCCATTTTCGGTATGCATGACTCTTCTGAGTGAGAGCTATTGAAGACGGTTTCCTGTATTACAGTCAATGATTATTCTTTTGGTTTCAGCCGAGTCATTACACTAAAATCACTGCGAATGTCATCTTGGTGAGGTGCCAGAAACTGTTCGTCATCAGATTGGGCTGCAGCCGCAGGCTATTAATATAATATAATTAAGGACATCACCAAATGTCTATGGGAATATCTATAAAAACAAATACAGGTATAACTTACTCTATGAACGGAATTCTGTGAGTTAAAGGTTTCTCTTCAGCAGTGGCGTAATGAAGGTCGTACGCTATCATCCAGCCCACTGCTTGCGTCATAGTTGTACCTACATTAGAACAATTATTTAAACTTAAACTGACACTTTCTAGTAGATGTTGTACAGTATAAAGAGACCGCTTTAGACCGTGGAGGATCTTATGTCGTATAATGCTAAAGTAGCTGAGTATTACAGGAACTATAAATACAATAATATCAGAAGTTTTCCATAAAAGCGTCCATTGTAATAATGTACACTGGTCACTTTTGAGAGCACCTTGAAAGGAGATGGGTTTCCAACGAGATCCTGCCCGGTGACAGTATCAAACGCTCCAGCTTTACATAAGTTTGATAAGTTTGATTGTACAAACTTTTGTTTTGCATTGTTTTCTTAGGCCCAGAATTTACTGTTGAACTGTTTGCTAGTAGTTTATTTTATCGATGTAAGTATATATAGATATATAATCCACCCCTGACCATGGTTGCTGTAAAGCTTCTGAAACGTCGGGCTACATAAATAATTTAATAAACCGCGATAAAATCAGTAAAAGTAGTTTTATAGTAATATACAGATATATTTTTATGAGATAGATAGGGGGCAAACGAGCAGATGGGTAGTTACTACCGCCACCTACACATTTACAATTAAAGTATATTCTTTTCTTGTAGATCCCTCAGTTGTATCGGATCGGAAGTACCGAATGTGGCAGCTGTTTCCACCGTTGTACGCAGTAAGAAATTGCGCTAAACTGCACAGTTGTGGTTTATGGACATCAACATGCCGACACAATATACAAATATCCACTGCAAGCAGTTAATTGATCTGGTCCTCGCTTGAATGGATTACATTTTAATTGACCTTAATTGACCTTATATCATGCTCTTATATAGTTACCAGGATGGTAATTTTGCTGATACGAGTGGGATGGCTTAGGGCTCAGGAAAAACTACATTAGTTACAAGGACTATATTTACTATACATTACTATTACATTGCTTCACTCTGTCAACTATCGATCCATACTTTCATATTATTATTACCGCTAGAGCAAGTCTTTTTGTTTATCTGGGTGTCATCGCGGCAGAACCGCTAAACCGACTGTGATGAAATTTCATATGCAAATACTTGGCGGCCTTAGAATTACCATTAGTAAACGATAGACAACATTAGAACTTCATGAGATGCGTGACTCGGTGCATATTGGGGGGTGCCCATTGAGGGACGGGGGTTGGAAAGATAGGAGAGCTACGCATCGCGCATACGCGTAACAAACATGCGAATGTCCATAATAGTCATCAAAAGCTCCGATTTCAAGTTTACCCTCTTATGATATAAAAATATAAAAAGTATTGGGTGTCCCGTTCTTGAGACTCCCGTTATGACATGCTAGTCTTTACAGAATAGGGAAGAACATCTAACGTCTTAGCATGTGACTTACAAGTTGAACCTTTAATCTTGAATGTGAAGTAACACATCTACGGTCTCAGAGAAAGTGCGGCATCAGGCGTAAGTCGTAACGCGAAAAACAGCGTGTGTCAGGGCCGTCACTCTCTGTTCCGCACTGACACCTGTCACGTTGGCTCACGTTACACGCTGTGAACTTATACATACGTAGATACGTGTATAAAACTACGCATCCGTTTTTACGGTAGGATCCCAAAAATGTCGTATGGTTGATCGAAGCAGAATACGTTCAAAATCTTTTCCCTTGAACGGACAGAAGTAGAATATTGACGTTCAACTCTTTGAATCTCAATACTCTACTACTGCGGGATATGCATAGTAGAATAATTATATTTTCATTGAAAATTATGAAATTCTGTGATCTTATGTGAACTCTACGAGTGGAAATTTGTCAGTTAAAGGTATCGCTTGTGTCATCATCCACACCAGTTCTTGTGTCCACGTTGTACATACATTTGAATATTCATCTAAATCATTAATATTCATACACCTAAAGTTATTAAAGACCTGGCAGATATTGCACAAAGTAAATTAATTGTTTAGACTTATCACTATTCAACTATTTTGCCGGTAGCTGTGTTTTAAAGAAGCAATGAAAGTGTTGACTGTACACGAGTGCGGAAATATAGAAGGGAAGAACATTTCCCACGATTATTGTTTTTGTTACAATTAATTTTTATTCTATAAGATTCTACAAATTCTGTAAAAGGAGTTCACATGGGAGTTAAAGAGACTATAAGAGTTGTATTAAACATTTATTCAATGGGTCTTTCCCACATTCATAATCCAAGACAGACTTAAAATAATACAGGAACAACAATGTCAACAACTTGTGTGTAAGTAAATATTATTCATTTTGTATATTGGTCGGGGAAAACTGGCTACAAACACATCAGTGGATCTGATTTTCATTGCCTGTCATTCCTCGATCAAATGCTGCTGATGAGATAAATGGCTGTTTGAAGTCATCAGTTCTTTGGAGATGTGTACAAAGATCGACACTGAACACAAATATGCGTATTCACTTATAAAATTATCCAGCTGCCAATTACTTTCTATGACAATTGTTAGAATTTGGCAATGGTAAAATACAAAACGACAGTACCAACAGATTGATCGCTGTACCGAACAATTTTTGTACAATCGATAGATGAATTGATTGAATGTGTTTTTTCGAATATTCTTCAGAATTACAAAAATCATGATTGGTTGAAAGAACGAGCCAAAGCCGTGTTTTGGGTTAAGTTTTAGAATAGCTAGCAATTAACAAAATATTTTTTGTTTGAATAAAGGAATATGATGTTCCAATTTTTTTTTTATATTTCCGCCTCTAGCGTGTTGATCTCTAAGTTGAAAGGCCAGTGCGACATAATTCACTGAGATACTTTCATAAAGTTCTTCTGATAAAAACGTTACTTGTTGAGTTTTTTATAATATGTTTTAGTTTAATCCAACAATTTTATTGGAGCAAGACATGCGATATACTGATTAGTACATTACAGTACCATAAGTAAATTATATTTAAATTATATATTTTTTTATTGCGTTCTCCCCGTGATGACCTACGGGGCCGAAATATGGCCTCTTAATTGAGGACTGGTCCGCAAGTTTGCGTTTGCTTTACGGGCTATTGAACTTGCTATGTTTGGTGTTTCTTTGTCCGACAGAATTCGTAACGAAATCATAAGGTAGAGAACTAAAGCATCGTAAAGGGCCCCGATTGTTCATTTGCTCCCTATACTATATATAATAAAACAGATCTTCAATAATGACATGACAATGAAACATGATTAACAAAAAGAGATTTGCGCGAAGCAAGGAGCCCACAAAAGCTTTTGTAGAGAAGCATTACTGAAGCTTTGAAATGTTGATCAAGAATTTATAGAAATAGAGGAAAAATCAGGAACCGGGAGGGCTTATTGAAATTCTATTTATAAAAGCGTTCTACCATAACATACACGCCACCACAATATAAATAAAACCCTGTTATGACCTTCCTGGCTATTTAGAATCATGAAAATGGACAAGAAGTAAAAACCTGTAATAGACGTACAAAACCGTCAATGATAAACATATCGCTGAATATCATTTTAGAATTTTTTTGTAGTTAATTTCATACAAAAGGAGTTTAGGCATTCGCAAATACAAGTTTGTCAACTTCTATAAGTTGTCATAGTCGAATCCCCCTTTGGTAAGGAGCATTCGATGATGGCCGCTTTTATTATATAGGTATGTCTAGGCGTGCCTATAAGCCTAGGGTTATAGGCACATCTTATAGAGTATGGGCCAACCAGATACTTAATCAATCTTATTTGTAATTTTTTTATTTCTTTCATATAGGTGTAGAAAGTTGTCCTATACACAATAAGTCCATGGCTAATTAGTCAGTCAGCAAGCGCATGATACACAATGCGTAACGTGCGCTTATCTATTATTGTATTTAAGTGATAAAACTTTTCCAATATGGACCTTCACTTATTACATATATCATTAACATGCATTTTTCAGTTAAAACTTCAAGATTCAAGATTCAGATCAATAGTTAAACTTAAATATTTGAATGTCTCGACATATTCCAATTTATTACATTTACAATTAATTTTGTTGATATGTAGGCATTCATATGAGTGCCCTATTCTATAGAAACTTTCTATATTAATGGTATAACGTAATAATATAGCCTTATAAGGTGGTTGTATGGGCATGCACTTGGTTTTTTCTGAATTTAATATAATTCCATTAACGTTAGCCCATTTAGACACATTTTCGAAATCTTCCTGTGTGTACCTCTGTACCTCGAATACATCTTTGGAGGCGTACACAACACACATATCATCAGCATACATAAAAACGCGACGTTTTGTCACAGTGTTTCACACACTGTTAACATGCATCACCCCCAAGTGCACAGCCACATCCTCACCTGTCACCCTTGCTATCATTGTACACATTTTTCTATTACATAAGTAAATTCCTGAACTATTTATTTATGGGACCTCTAAGCAAGCTATTATGATTCAGGGTGTCGAAGACCTTTTTTATGATCGATAAAGAGCGCCATAATTTGTTTACAGGAGTCCAAGGGTTCTTTAACACATTCTGCAAGATCCGTTAGAGCTGTAACTCTACTGCGGAACCCGTGATGCTCATCTAACAACATGTTATGACTTTCCAAGAATTTTGTGATCTCTTTACAATAAGTTTTTCAACAATCTTATCAATAATATATAATATGGCTATAGGTAGTAAAGATATTCCGAGGGGTCTCCAGACTTGTGTACAGGGCGTATAATTGCATGTTTTAAGCGATCGGGATAAACACTTTTCTAAATGCACATATTTAGAAAATTCGCTAATATAGGACCTATTTTGCTTTTTCACATGATAATGTTTTAATATTTTTTCTATACCTGAAGAGCACTCGTTCTGGTATCTAAACCTTACTACACTCGGATTAGCACATCGATTTCTATTTAAAAAATGTAGTTCGTATTTATGCTTTATTCCACAAGTTGCATCTGTGAAAGTTTTTGAAAAATTTGCACACATATGAAGCACACTGTCTGTCTTACCTAAATATTATATTATCCAGACTAGCTTTACTTCGGCCCAGCCACTGGTTAATTTTTGCCCAGATTTTTCTATAATCACCATTACACTTATTTATTTCCATCTGCCTGTATTTAATTTTGGCCGCGTTTTACATTTTATTTACTTTATTTCAAAATTTTGTACATTCTAATCTTTTATTCATATCTTTTGGTTGATATTTGCACACTCTAAGTAAAAAATCCATACTTAATATAATATTTATCTTATATATATATTATTAAACATAACTTTCATTCCCTATACATATGTGTATATATATATCTCAAAATCTCAACTGGATCCGTTCCACCGTTTTGACTACAGAAAAATGACCGATGTCGATGTCGATGTCGATGTCGATGTGGTGGCTAATAATGATCATGATATGTGTACAACCTAATCACGTGTACCGCGGCCGGATTGCAACAGCTAATTGATGTAATATGACAATAATGACGTTACGAGCGCACACAGCACAGCATACACTACACACGCGGCACAGCACACACAACACACGCACAAATTAGCGCAGGGTGCGCAGGACACACTATAGAACACAACACACGCAACTTACTAGAGGATTGTCCTCGGTTTGCGGAGTACAGACTTGACCGCCAGATCATCTGCCAGAACCTTAGCGTGGACCCATTCCGTGTTCCCTTCTGAATCTCGAGCAAGCCGTAAAATCCTTTGTTAAGCTTGTCGACTCTATCCTGAGCGGGTTCAAACAATTCAATGGAATGTAACAATTGCAAATAACTTTTAACTGGCTTTGACAAATTTATATGTATTTATGTAAGTTTTATGTATTTAATTTTTTTTGTTTTCTTTCTGTTTTTGTGTGATTGTGTTTTGAATTGAAATTATATAAAACAGGGGAAAAAATCTAAGAAAATAAGAAAAGAATGAGATAAAAAATACGAACAAAATAAATAATACCAATAAAGAAAATAGAATAATAAGAAATAGAATAATCTTCGGATTGAGATAACTCATTAGGAAAAAGAATTCTTTGCCAGATGCATTCCCTTGGAACCATCCACCGGCGACCTCTAGTCGTTATTCTATAGGACCTTGTTTCTCAATAGCTCCCAATTACTAAAAATATTATTGTGGTCCTCGGTATTACCTGATACTAGAATACTCTTTATTTTTATTACATTAAACTTTTTACTATAATTTGCCGGACAACAACCGGTCCGCTTCCGTTGCTGTAATAACGATTTCCGTCTCGGTCTTATTTCCGGTCGAAATAGGATTTCTGCTAAGTGATATATGTGTCAGAATCGGCTCTTATCCATTTTCCATACGAAACAACGTTTGCCGGATCAGCAAGTAATGATATGATAATATGGATCCCTCCAGGCTTTGCGCCCGAATATGATTAACGCTAATAACGATGATGATGATTTAATCTATGGTCGAGGCCAATATCTACACACTTTCTTTTATATATAACAGGAAGGTCAGGCGAGAATCGGATACCTTTGACGACCAACAGACTCTACACTTGGCAACACAGATCACGCGACAACCAAGTGCACTACGTGAAGAATTTTAAGATAATTTTAAGTTAAAATACATCGCCAGCCCCTATGACTACCTGTTCCCGTTGATATTAGCGCGCCAGCTCGTAGCGCGTGAAGTGTTTAAGTTGTCGTTTTTTTCCTCTTCGCCAACACAAATGCACCGTATTTCATTTCATTCTATTCTTATTAGATTCCAAAATATTCGAAGAAAAATAAATGATTGTTCCCTTGCGAGAGATCCACGTGGCGTAGATAGTAACTTGTTTATTTTCGTTCATATTACTTTCATTAGCTTATTTTCCCAACGTAGGCCTTGTTAGTTGAAAGTTTACTTTTAGGTTAAGGTTTGAACTTTCTATTATTTATTTTTTTGCCATAAACTAGCATGTATATGAGTCTAAATGTTATAAGGTTACGCGGTTTGTAATAATATTTTTATACTGTAAACGGTACTTAATCGCGTTTTATTTTAATCGAAGCATAAAGAGTAGCCGTGACCAACGGCCGTTGCATTACGGCCAAAATGACGACAGTCAAGGTGAGTACTTAAAATAGTACGCGAATAAGTCCCGTTTACAGTGTAAAAATAGCAGTCTAAATTTGATAAGAAGTGTCTACATGTATTTGATCGATTTTCTTGCAATGTACTCATTTAATTTATGTACCGTTTTTACGGAAAGGCGGAGAGCAAGGTTTAGGTAATACTACATAATGCGGGCGAAACCACAGGCACAGCTAGCAAATAATACAATAATAGAATTGTTACACCAAGAGGCACATCAAAACAACATGAAGTGCCTGAACTAAGACATGGCAATACTCATTGCTGTATGTGGCTGACGTGAAATAAAATTAACAAACCAATTTATCATATTATACTTTAGTACTAGTGTTATTGGTGTTGATATACGTCCCCAACAGTTGTCTTTCGGTAAATGATATTTATTAAGTCAGAGATAATTTAAAGACCGATTTCAGCCTAAACAATGTAAATGAGGAAGTATAGTAAATCTTTAAACGGGACTTGAAGACTAACCCTCCATGCTGCCCCCTGTTAGTCACTAGTGTTAGATTGGTATACTTTATATGCAAAGAAGAATGCCCGTAATCTGACCCAGTAATTAGTAATTCGTACTGAACATGATTTTTTGGCCTGAGAAAATATATTTTTTTCTTATTTAATGCAACGACAATTGCTAAATTAAGCATGAGAAAAAATAATGCCGCGGTTTTTAATACCTCTGTACGTGAAACTGTTACATTGAACTTAACTGGTCGTGACAAATATGTGAAGATACACGTAAGTGTAACGTAGCATTGTTCCTATGTAGCACTGAACAATGTGAGGCATTTAATTTATGTCTACACGTAGATGCGTAGCAGTAATTTTATCGGCTACGCCAGCCACCTGGCATTTTTAATGTAGTCGAGTGTAACACGTGTCATGAGGTGTTACAAACATTTTTTGGAGTTGATAAAAAGTTTCACTTCTGAGTTGGTAATAATGGAAAAAACAAATGTCCAATCCTATTCTATGCCAAAACGTTAAAAGTAATTAATGTGAAGGTTTTCTTACGTGTTTGCCAGACTCGTGAACTTCTACAGACTGTCAAGCAAAGAAAGGTTGCGTACTTGCACTTGTTTGCATGCTTATTGCAACTTATTATGATGTAAAAATTTGCGGAGAAAAGACGTGTCGTAGGAAAAAAATCTTGGCTGCGCAAAATCAGGGATTGAATGGGCATGGCGAAAGCTATTAAGAATAGGGAAGGGTATTCACTAAATTGACAGCCAACCTTCGTCGATCGAAGAGCCACCCGAAGAAGAAGGAGGAATCTTTGAATATAAACAAACTGCCATTATTCTTGCGCCTGTTTGAGGCGGGATATTGGAAGTACATACCTATGTCCTACAAATACTACGTACATTTATACTATTGCGATTTTTCACAAAGGCACACACACCTAGAAACCAATTAACTATATTTTAGTGCAACTACTGTTACATACGGCGTACACGATACGTGTTACGTTTACAATATCCATTATTTCCGAGTTCCGACGTATCTAAAAAACGCCGATAACAGATAAGAACAGAGCAGGCAACAGTGTTTGTCAATATCGCTTATGATAACAGATAAGAACAGAGCAGGCAACAGTGTTTGTCAATATCGCTTCTGATAACAGATAAGAACAGAGCAGGCAACAGTGTTTGTCAATATCGCTTCTGATAACAGATAAGAACAGAGCAGGCAACAGTGTTTGTCAATATCGCTTATGATGTCATCATTCAAGTTAAGTAAATATATTGACGAGCACTGTCAAATGTATTTTCAGTTTTAGATAATGGATTTTAATCGAATCATGTGGTTCCATCCACGTCCCTCGGGTCCTCTGAGTCATAGCATCATGGTATATAGCCTATATCCTATAAATGGACTATTCAACACAAAAGTGTTTTTTCAATTCGAGCTGAATATGAATGAGCTTAGTGTGTCCATACAATAAAAACTCATCAGATTTACATTATTATTAGTAAAGGATACTTGTGCATGTACAAAAGGAACGAACTTTTGTGACACATTTTGTATATCAAAACATAAAACAGTTTTTGGACTAAGCTCACGTCTGGATGCTGTAAATTATACACTTAAAGCCTATGTACATCACGTATTGGTGAAAACCGAATGAGGATTTTTAGTAGATTAACTAGTGGCGGTGGCAAACATTTCGTGATTATTCAATTGTTCACTTAGAAAAACTTTTTTAAATTATAGATTTAATGTCAATTACACACCATCAAAAACATCCTGTTTTTTTTCGGCCCTGTACTTATGCTTTATGGGATTCCAAACATGCTGTATAAAACTACCTAAGCTTCTTGTTTCTTCATAAAAATAATGATATCTCTAAACAAAGCCAAACCAAGTCTAAAGAAACTGTGACTTTCTTATTAAAATAGTTTGATTGTATGTAACTTGGCTGTCGAACCTCCTATATGCACATTTACTTGTTGACACACCCAAGTCAACGGGCAAGTCACATAAAACCTAACTATTATTAAACAAATATCACTATTACTGTGAAAGATATTTAATGGAGCTATTAATGTGATTACAGTAGAATAGAATAAAACTTCATGACTCAATAGTAACTACTAACAACACAAAGTCCCTTTAGACTTATAGAAAGTTTGTGGCGCCAGGAAAATCGTAACTGTCGAAACTGACAGTTACTTGGCGTGCCATGGCATGGCGGCTTGATGGTAATTAAAACTCAAGGAAAATGTCGACTAATGTCTTAAGTCATAAGTCTGTAAACAATAGTTTTACAATAATGAGACACTGATAACATTTCAATAAATTAAAATATAATAATAAGACACGGTATACGAGTAGGTACTAGTCGACGGAAGTATATTTTTGAGCCTGGCCGGGATTGGAACCCGACATAACATATGCGCTTACAACAGCACTGTGTCAATCCGAACACACATTAAACCCGTCTAATGATGAACCAACAAGTACCAGCGAGCTCCGTAGAATATACTCAACAAAATAAATATAATAATAATATTAATAATATCTGTGGACTTATCACACCACGTTAGCCTAGCCCTGTGCTAAGTACCGCAAGGACTTGTGTTACAGGTACAGAAAACGAAAATATATTTAATATTCTTATAAATATAAGAAATTTTATATATTTAAAAATCTTAAGTATATAAGTTTTTTATATTCTTATATTATAGAAATACATATTGTATATTACATGTATAAACATCCATGTCCTAGGCGGGATTCGTACCCGAACTGGCGTTACACGCGGACTAATCGCCACGTTACCAACTGAGCGAGCCGGTCGTCAAATATGATAATGTTGTATAAGTAAATGGAGCGAGCGTCGACCGATATGGAGAGCGAAAACAGTGAAAGTCAAGTGTTATGTTATACACAAAGACAACGGGCAAGTGTAAAACTCTTAATTGTGTTCCCAAGCAATTTGAACACAGAATTTATGTATCTACAGTGATAATTTTCTATTATAGGTGTAGTTTCTTAAATAAATCTCATTGAGTTCCCTCGCCTGAACCTTTATCTGGGTCCGGACTTCTTCAGTCATCCGCGAGTCATGTTGTAACTCGCGCGTGTTTTACGCAGCATTTGAAAAGTTTAAGGGCAATGCAGACGACGAAAAATTATCCGTTAGAGATTAAAGATGTGGAACCTGATGTGGCGAAGGAATTAATGGAGCTATTGACTGGTGAGTATTGTGGGTTAAGTTTATAATCAAATTATATATATATATATAATAGTTAGGAAGGCCGGTTTTGTTAGTTGTAATTTTAACAGTTGAATTTCGCAGTTAACTATAAAACCGGTATATGGAAATGTTTAATGTATTTATATATTATTTAATAATTTATGTACACAAAACAAAACATATTTTAATTTTAGATAAGAGAAATCTAGTACATTTATAATGAAATAGTTAAAAGAACGCCGGTTTTTACAGTTGTAATTTAAGATGTGCCTAAAAACTGGTTAATGGCATTCTTTTACGGATTTATTTAACCAAATGTGAAAGTAACGGGCAAAGATAACAACATCTGAGGACTTTACTATAACGTGTTATCCTATTATATGACACATGTGAGAGTTTCTATCTGTTTTTGTTATTCTTCAACGAAAAGCTACTAAACGGCACAGATATGTCAGCTTATGTATGAAAATGACGTTGTATGGGAGGAACAAACAGTCTAATATTTTTTAAATAATTTACTTAACCAATCAAAGTATAAACCACAGTTTTCTGTGCACGTTTGCCATCTCATTGGAAGTTCATTGATCCTTTTACTAAAAACGAGTCGGACGGGAATCAATAAAATCTTTGAAGGCGATTTGGACTGCCCCATCGGTGTGGATTTTTTCCCTTGCTATCCAAATTTCGAAAAACATGGTAATCTGTTGGAGCAAGGTCCGGGAAGTACGGAGGATGTCTTTCGAATTGTAGCTCTTCTAATTCGGTAGCCATCTGTAGCGCAGTGTGTGCTCTAGCGTTGTTGTGAAGCAGCAGGGGCGTGGAGCGATTGACCAGCCTAGGTTGTTTAGCCGGTAGCTTCTCCATCACGTTTTACAATCGCTGACAATAGACATCAGCCGTAATAGTCGGGCCATATTTGAGAAAATTGTTATGAACAATACCGGCACTATTCCACCAAACGCTTACAAGTAACTGTTTGGCTGGCCAGGATCTAACTGTTGTAACGCTGAGCTGTTTCGATTATCGTAAAGAAAATTTTTATCACAAGTAATAATTCGGTTCAGAATACCGCCATTATTTATTATCTTCCCAATTTGCTTCAAGTAAATTAAAACAGTATTATCACTAGCATCGCACGTGGTTTACGATGGATTCGCCTCCACAATAGCCTTAAACTATTCATTATCTACTTGGGTCTCAGGCCGTCCACGGGGCTTGTTCTGCAGGTCGAAATTTCCAGAGAGAAAACGTTGGAACCAAAAACGAACTGTGTTTTCTTTTGCAACACGACCGCCATTCACATCATTTACCCTTTGAGAAATTTCTGCGGCACTAGTGCCACGACGGAACTCTTATTCGTAAATAATGAAATATTTTAAGTGTTCTACTTTGTAAAACGAGCGACGCAAACAGAAATGAAACAATCGAATAACGGTCATCGAAGCACAAATACATGAGTAAAGAGCTGTACAAGCTTGAATTTTGAATTCCTTAGCAAAGAGGAAAAATTCGTGATTAAACTGGCCAGTACGAAAGACACCAATTTCATGTGTAAGGACCTAATATTACAATCTATAATTTATGACCTTTTATTATTAATATATAATTATTATTAATTATAATATAAAATCTTAATATAAAAATTGTAATAATATCTGTGGACTTATCAAACCACGTTAGCCTATTCTTTTTTTTGTTGACGCGGGGAAACACATTTCCGCGCCTTTACTGGCCCTGGGTGGAGTCCAGTGGTGTGTGGGGCTCGCGGCACATTATAGTGCCGAATACCCACAAAATACCATCGCGAGTACCATCAGTACCGCCTTTGGTGATCCGGCGCACCTGCCCTGGAACAGCAAATCATCAGGGCATCCCGACGACTAGTCAGCCCCCTAACGGACTGACGCCACCTCCATAGATGGGGTTGTCCGCACCACAGGACAACCCCACCAACTTTGGGACAGTGCAATGGGGCGAGGTTCCTAACTTCGCCCCTTGCCCCATGCGCAACAGCGACGCCTCATTGTTCTTTTGCTCTTTTGTCCCCTCCTCTTATATGAGGGGTACAAAGAGCACCTCCTCCTCCTGCTCTTTAGTCCCCTCTTCTTATAAGAGGGCTGCAAAGAGCATACACCTCCTCCTGCTCTTTAGTCCCCTCTTCTTATATGAGGGGTACAAAGAGCATACACCTTCTCCTGCTCTTTAGTCCCCTCTTCTTATATGAGGGGTACAAAGAGCATACACCTCCTCCTGCTCTTTAGTCCCCTCTTCTTATATGAGGGGTACAAAGAGCATACACCTCCTCCTGCTCTTTAGTCCCCTCTTCTTATAAGAGGGCTGCAAAGAGCCTTCACCTCCTCGGTTCAATTAGCTTCGCTCAAGGTGTCTCGGATCACCCCAGGCTACTAAGCCCCACCGCTACGACGAGGCTTGAACCATGGTGGGGACGTTAGCTTATTCCTGTGGTAAGTATTAGAAATATATTTAATATTCTAATAAATTTAAGAAATAATACATATTTTAAAAAAATATTACAGAAATACATATATAAACATCCATGACCTGGGCGGGATTCGAACCCGCGACCTCTGGCGTCACACGCGGACTAACCGCCACGATACCAATTGAGCCAGTCGATCGTCGAATACATATAATGTATATAATATAATAATCTATAATATAAAAATAATTCCTTTTTGTCCCGAAATATTTTATGCGAGTTAAACCGCGGGGCACAGCTAGATTTAACATATAACTTAACCTGTAATAGGTGTAGAACAATATACATTTTAAGTATACCGAATAAAATGTACTACAGTCTCAGACGTATACTTTCAAAACCTAAATATGTTTGATAATATTATTTA
Source organism: Eumaeus atala (assembly GCA_017140195.1). NCBI lineage: Eukaryota > Metazoa > Arthropoda > Insecta > Lepidoptera > Lycaenidae > Eumaeus > Eumaeus atala. The sequence goes on from JAFELO010002471.1 coordinate 90,766, forward strand.
GGTAATTGTAAATGGTCAATGGGATGATGGGATGGGATGGGATTAGATGGTAGATGGGCCAGTAAAGTTCTGTAGTGTAGGCCGCGTGTAGGAAAACGAAGTGTTGGTCGACCGTTCACCAGGTGGGAAGACCAGGTTCTTAGCGTTCATTGAGAGAGGCCTATGTCCAGCACTGGACCGATAAGGGCTGATAATGATGATGAAATGGTCAATAAATGATAAAGTTTATATAGAACATTTGTCCAGCGATTGTCGATAGAAAATTTTAATCTAAGGAAAATCAATTTCTAAGAGATATCTAAATTATTTTCAACTAGTGATCTGGGCTGGATTCTTTCGCTCATAACAGATTGCAAAATTATATAAACAAAATTAGCCTATTTCCTGCTTTACCTTTTAGTGAAAGAAGAATCGGTCCACACGTTACTGAGATTACCTCATACAAAATGGCAGAGAAGCAAACAGAAATTAAAAAAAAGTCTAGATATTTGTGTCCTAAAAGTAACCGACTACAGCTGAAAAACACGTAGTCAATATAAAAAATGGACAGATTTTCCGCATACGCTTAGATTTTATTTTATGTTTAAAATAACTCGATTGAGGAGTAGATAAGGGTGTGTAAATTAAATTAAAGAAATTCAGAGGCAGTTAATAATATATTAAGGAAGATGAGCCGTAGGTGATATTATATTCAAGAAGATCAGCCGTAGGTAATATTATATTCAAGAAGATCAGCCGTAGGTAATATTATATTCAAGAACATCAGCCGTAGGTAATATTATATTCAAGAAGATCAGCAGTAGGTAATAATTTTTTTTTATAGTATTGCAGGACAACCGAACTATCGCCTTTTGGCGACTACCAACACCCATAGACACACGCAATATTGCTTCAGGTGAGTTGACCACCTTCTATCGTACCCTGAATTGGGCCACCAGCTACTCACAAACCGCTCGAAAGGCGACTGCATAGTTGTCATTCTACGGCGGCGGTGTTATGTGAGCGAGAAGTCGTGCCGGCCCAATTCGGCTGCAATTCAGCATGGGTATCACCTACCTCTTAGCAAATGGGTGATAATTTGTTAAATACAAAGCACACTTGGGACGGCTCAAGAGGAAAAAATTGATGTAAGAAATATATTTCTGGATTTTTTTCCACATTATTGAACTTCGAAAAACCATATGCTGGAAATCTCTATAAGAAATTGATATTTTCAGCCGTATATAATTCAAATTAATTTTAATTCGATAAAATTACATACCGTTTTATCATTCATCAAAATATCTCATCATCATAATGTCTTCCTCGTGAAATTAATTTTGGTCGCTGGATCTGAAGGAATGAATACCGTAAAAATATCACAAGAAAATAAAGGAATTTCTACGAGAGCGTAATAAACTAATTATAGCAAAAATTGCTTGTTTTGATTGAGGTTTATCATTTCAAGAGTGTTATGTTCCTCAGTCACGCTCTAAAGCCTGAATAGCTCGACAGGACACAGAGGACCATAAGAGAACTGACCAGTGAGTACTTAGCCTACAAAAGAAAAACGAAAAATAAGTGTTAGAAATGACGCGATTAATGTTTCATATAATCTCCTTATCTGTCGACGCTTTTGACTCAGCGATGCAACTTTAGTAAGAGGTGGTACCACGTTGCATTGTAACGGAACTGTGCCGCCACGACCGGGAGATACCTCTCGCTCACATGATACAGACATAAAGTGACATCTTCGGTATTGTGTGTCGTGTGGTTCGTGAGTAGCTGGTGGCCTATTGAAGGAGGAGGAAAGGAGGGCGACGCATCGGCATAGTAGTAGTAAAATGTTCATGGCCGTCAGTAGTCGTTAAAAGGCTCCGATTCGTCTACTCGTCTATGCTATAAAAAAAACTTTAACTCGTCTGAAAAATGAGACAGAGCTCAAGTCTGTAAAGAGTGATGAATTCGATGCTTCAATTCTTAATTCGTCTGGAAAATGTCTTTTTGAGGTTTTTAAATCATTCCCTCATTGAAGCGTTAGTAATTTCTGGTAAGTAAGTATATTAATTTTGGGAATATAAAGTAAAATAATAAAAATACCAAAATCTGCGACAGCTAACTAAAAAGAAAAGGAAATTACAACGTCGCGGTTCTTGCATGGTAATTGTTCTCTCAATTATTTTTTATTTCATATTTATAAGTTTCTGTCAAATTAAAACTACAAGTTTATATGTATTTTGTTTCGTCGTTTAAAACTCTACACTTTGCACCCAACTTCACATGTTAGGTAATAAAAAATAATTACTTGCGCCCAAAACATTGCATTTTTTTTTTCTTTTTGTTTTAATGTGTAGCATTGGCATAATCAAGAGAAATCTAACGGCACCCCATACGTGAAAGTCCGTCAAGCCGTTCATTACAACTAAGACGGACACATCTTATAATCTAAGTGCAGGTATATATATATATAGTCTCTCGCTCACATGGATGGTAATGCATCTGCATGACAATAGTGTGGATGTCTATGGGCGTTATTTGTCGTCAATGATCTGATTGTTCGTTGCCTATCCCCTTCCCCCCCCCCCCCCGTCCTACACTATAAAAAACTATACATAAGAAAGTGCCTACTAACATAGCAGGTACTTGCTAAATATGTGTAATTACAGTTGCCCTTATCATAATGTAATCGTAGAGTAAACATACACACAGAAATGTAATCTTTGTGTATGTGTAGTTGTGTGACTCGTTAAATGTTGTGTAGTCATCTATTTCGGCACGTTGGTACATGTTTAGTGACCTGCTATGATTTCTATCGTATTTCATTTTCTTATGTCGACGGGCGGAAACCCATTTACGCGCCATCACCCCAGTAATGGGCTCGAAGCACATTAGAGTGCTGAATAGCCACAGAAACCAGCGCTAGTGCCACCAGTGTCGCCTTTAGAGATCAGGGCTATACGTAATTGGGGCACCTCAACGGCTAGTCAGTCCCCTGAAGGACCGACACCACCCCCACAGAGGGGTAAGACTGTAAAGGCATATGCAGTGGCATCACCAACAGTAGCAGGTCACTGCGATAAAAAAAAAGAAAGGAGGGCGTCACTTGGGATAATTAAGGTGAAAAAAGTCAATATCATTACGCGACTGAACTCGTACCAATTGAATAATACATAAGTCACTTATCGCACTTATGTGTTATTCAATTACGAGTCTACACTCACGACGCGACGCTAATGAAGCTAACGGCCGTTTACTATATTCAATCTGTCAACGCTTTTGGCTACAAGAGATAGGATTACGAGTTTCATAAGTGGTCAAAATCTTCAGTTTAAATTAAAGTTGAAACTGAAATAAAATCTAACCGACATTTATTTAACCCTTTATGACAATATCGGAGAATTTAAAACTAAGTGTACTACAATAGTATCTAAATGCGAACATTTTGAGATGAGCGTCGCCACGGCGGGAAGACATTTTTTCTTTCTTTTATAGTACAGTTTTTTATTGTATAGGAATGGGGAAAATATATATCAAAACATATTTCAAATATTTTTTAATATATGTTTGCCTTCCGCAAACTAAGAATTAGAGCCTTGAGACGACTACCGAAGTCCCGCATTACAATAATAATAATAATGTCTGTGGACTTATCACACCACGTTAGCCTGGCCCTGTGCTAAGTACCGTAAGGACTTGTGTTACAGGCACTAGACAACGGAAATATATTTAATAATTTTTGTAAATTTAAAAAAAAATTTATATATTTAAGATTTTTATCATAGAAATACATATAATACATATCCATGACCTAGGCGGGATTCGAACCCTCGACCTCTGGCGTAACGCGCGGAGTAACCGTCACATTACCCCAACAGAGTCAGCCGGTCGTCATTATTGTTATGCGTGTGCGGGAAACGCATCTCCAACCCTCCAATAGGCCACATGCTATTCACAAACCGCACTAAACTCTACAGCATAACTTTTTAAAGCGGCATCACATGAGCGAGAAGAGACTACCAGAACGTGGCGGCCCGATTCGGCTATAATGCAGCATGGCACTACCTTTTACTAAAGGTTTCGCGGGTAAATACATATACATACAGCCACCAGTCCAGTCTCAACACCTCAGTGACTGGCCTGAACTTCATAAAGCACCGCGCTGTTCGGTACTGACGCGATAATAACACCTGATGGTTTCTCGGACAACAGTGGGCCCCAACAGTGGGATTAAGTTACCACCTTAAGCCCTGGCCCCGGTTAGGAGTGTGCTATATGTTGCGCGTTTACTTAAGTCTTCAAGATAAGAACATACATATTCCTTACTTGTTGGCAACGTTTTTTTTTTTCGGAAGGACCAACTATTGGTTGGCGGCGCTTTGTCCAGCATCAACAGTTCGACTGACTAGAAATGTCAATGCAAGGTGTCAGCAAGACGCTATATATTACGGGTGTCGATGGACGGCGGCAACCATTATCGTTCGCCTCCTATTTCATAAAAGATGCGCCTGTGCTGCTCGCCATCCATCTTCCATCTAGGAAATGACAAAATGGCTGAAAGAGACCATTGCCACTTTACTGTCGGCATCACGCCTTGAGTGTATCCTACTCGAGGGTGATATGTACTCCCCGCCGCTGCCAGTTTTGTTTTGTCTCGTGGCAGCCACGTCAGGAGACCTAAGTTTATCTAGTGATAACGATGTTTTCTACAGATTTTTTTTTTAAGAAGTTGAACTGATTAGAGACGGAGAGAATAATAAATCTAGGAAACAGATGTGAATATCAGTCCCTAAGAACAGAAAATTCTGAGGGACATCCTCACAGGGGTTCATACAACTTGTAAACAAATAGTTATATACCCCTGTGTTGATCTTTGTAAATAAAAAGACTTTCACCTCTCAATTCCAGAATTATACATTGACTTCAAAAAAAGAAGAAAATAAAGAGAAACATTTGCTCTCAGTTCTTGTATGCGTGTCTCCCATTAAATTTCCTGATTTATCCTCGTTCTATAAATACATTTTGTTGCGTACTTCGTCTCCTCGACTGTTTTTAATACAACAACGGATTTACAATATAGACATATACTTTTTGAAGTAAATCTTCTTTTAGCACGTTAACTTTAATGCACGCTTAAGGGGGATTCAAGTTAGTGAATGCGTGATGATGGCGTTACGGAAACGAGAAGAACGGAAATTGAGAGGGCGTTACGGTAGTGAAGATAGCAAGATAGTTACGTTTTGTATATTACTGTAGGAAGACATTTTACTTTGACTATTAAGATCTATTACAGTCGTGTGGTTTCAATGACACTCGTTTTTCCTTCGAACCATCAGATCATCTCAGACCCTCCGCATTGATGACAGGATTACGATGTACGGATTCAATATCCTCACACGTATCCAAAGTTTCTGGTTTACGTAAACATTTCAAGATGCATTAAATTGTTGTATCAAAAAAAGTGAGGAAATTATATTTTGAGTAATTCTTGTTAAATAAATTTAAGGACTGAAGTTAACACCCAATTTTAAGGCTGAATTCAAATCTCTCATTCCACATTTATGTTTCTGATGGGATTGTATTTTCTCGACTTTGTAACAAAGGGTGTTTTAGCAGTGTTTTAAATGAATAACTAATTAATTTAAATCACTGTCAAAAATAGCAACAAAAATAGGCTCTCATCCTTCTGTAGGCTGTGGCTGTATAATCTGGCTATCGGACTACCAGACCTGCTAACTCAGCAGGTCTGATAGTCCGAGGTTTCGTAGGTTATTCTCAGATCAGAACTACAGTTAAATTAGTTCAAGATTTCATTAATATTCAAATAGTAATTTCTATAATTCAATTCAAATGAAAATATTTTACTTTCATTTCATATCACTGAAACAAACCGTTACAAACTTATGTTTTTTTATATTATAGGGGGGGGGGGGGATAAATGAAAAATCGGAGCCTTTCAATGACTACCGACGCCCATGAACATTAGCATAATTATGCCGATGCGTTCCTCCTTTACACCTCCCCCCCCCCAAAGGGCATGTATCCTCAGATATAAGCTTGTCATACGAGTATCATATAAGTTGTAATGTCCCTACCTCCCGAGTCCCGAGCAACATTGGTACGGAACCTCTGTACACGAGACAAACTCTTGTCCGAAGAAGTCCTGCGTTTCTGCTCTTCGTTCACTACTTTCCGATAAGTCTATACGTGAACAAATTTACCCATCCCTTTTTTAAAGAACTGTGCGAACAGTTGAAGATTATATAGAGTAGAGATACAGAAAGGTGTTAATTTTTATACAATACGCATTAGATTTTATAGAGTAGAGATACAGAAAGGTGTTAATTTTTATACAATACGCATTAGATTTTAATTAAATAGGACTGTACACACTACGCACATGTGCATTCGAATTGTCAATTTTAAAACACATTAATTTTACTTTTAACACTTTTTCTTTACGAAAAGGTTTTATTCTATGGGATCGAATTTCGATCGGTGGGCCAACACTATTACTACAATTATATTAGTTATTGCAGTTTCTTCAAGACCTTCCTAGGAGGAAAGATAGAAAGGGAAAGTGTAGCTAGACCGAGGCAGAGCGAGGCGCGGTTATACAGACCAGTTAACGAAAAAATGATATGCCATGTCTTAGCGAGAATTGAAGAGCCTGGCGGAGGAAAGTAGCGATTAGCAATAAACAGATAATTAAATTGATAATTATATCAATGACTAGCTGACAGACAAACATTGTTTAGTGATATAAAGTAAATCTGCTAATATCACTATTAAGAAATAGGAGTTGGTGCTAGAAGATGCAAATTGCGAAATTGAACCGGCGCGGGGAAGTGATGATGTCGGTGTCGCGTTTCGTTGAATTTGTGAGTGAGTGTGAGTGAGTAGGTGGTGTTCGATTGGAATGGAGGAGGAAAGGAGGGCAATGCGTTGACATAATAATTACGCGGATGTGCTTCGGCGACGGTAGTAGTAAAAAAATCTCGTTTCTTTTTTCGTTTTTTTTTTTATAGTTTCGTATATAGTTTTCGTTTTTTTTAGGAGTGCCCCTATTCTATAACAAAGAAATTCGCCAGCTCAGTGGATGTAGGTGGCGCAGGGCTAAGACGGATATATTGACTAAAGCAACGCATCTTTTTTTAAGGTTCCGTGCCCTACAAGGAAATATCGGAACCCTTACAGGATGACTTTATTGTCTTACGTATGTAATGACAACATTGCCATCCCTTTTAGGGCGGTATCTTTTCAGCCAGAGGTACCACCTGGATCGTTCCAGACCAATGTGGTAGCAACACGGCCTGGCACCTCTTATGTAGTGTAGTAGTTCGAGGCCGTGGTAATACGATGACCATAATGACGATGAGCCCTTGTCAGTTTTTAATAACAACAGTGAAACGTAATAGCTTAATTGAATAATGAGGCTTGAACGTGCTTAGGCTATTATTTAATAACAACAGTGAAACGTAATAGCTTAATTGAATAATGAGGCTTGAACGTGCTTAGGCTATTATTTAATTAAACTACGTATTGCTATTCAGTTCAGAGTGATTATTATTCTCTCTTTGTCTATGTATGTATATAAAGTGTAGAAGCAAAAAGATATACGGGTATATTATGTGGAGTATTTAAAGTATAGGACGAGTGGAATCAGCAGGGAAACAAAAGAGTGGGGAGAGAAAAATGCCACGCCCCGGTCAGAGTCCGGAATGCCCACAGACATCCGCACTAACAGAGGTCTCGCAGATGTGGTACTGGCGGGATATAATAATTTGAGAAAATTATGTCTAGAGGCCTTTCTTTTTATTTATCCTAATTACTACTTCATTGTGTACTGCACTGACCTACTTAGTCCTACGCGTCTACTACATGCCCGCAGTGAAGAATCTTTAGAGCCTTGACGTTTTATAACTCCAAACGGGTTGGCAAAACCCATGGGTTGAACAGTTAGCCCATAGATAAATCGTGGCAAAGCCTCCTTGACTGTTTGGGAGTAGTTCCCCGCCCAACAATCGGATATACAAGATGTTTTGTAAGATACTCTACTTTTGTAGCGTTTTGTCTTCGTAGAGCGTATTCAGTAATTCTGGTTCTGATTTCAAATATGTCAAAATGCAGTACCTAAAATTTGTCTTTAATATTTTTTTGGCGGCCGTTACTCGCCTCTTCAGCTATGGCGCCCGGGGTCTTTGACCTTTAGTAGCTGGAGTTTTTATCAATATCACGCGGTGCGCATTTCTATTGAAAATAACTTGTGAAGTTACATATGCAATATTTTTTTCGTTATTTTTATTTATATTTTAGTTACATAGTAGTCACAGGATCATTCCTACCATTTCCTAAAGAATATACAATCTCTTACAAATCACACTGTATAGTCGATAATTTTAATATTATTTTGACTGGATGTTAGACCAGGACCAAGCGCCGTTCCTTCATGGTTTTTGAACCACGACGATAAGGGACTGTACCATAACAGCCATAATACGTAAAGCTATCATTATTTTCTTCGCGAGACAGTGGTTCCACTTAAATTTTGTCTGACCACAAATATAGAAGCTTCATTATCTGAAAAGTCCGGCTTGACCATATTAAGGCACAGCGGGTATTGGATTATATGCTCCATGGTTTGTGTCGGAGCCCCAACTTAACAACGAGAGAGGTGTTTGGAGTCAACGTCACATGTTCGGTTTACAGCAGCCTCCTTGTGTCCCGAGTCGGTTAAATATCTTCCAAATAGACCAGAGCAGGTTGCGTGAGATCCCCACCAAGCCTTCTCGTGGCGGTGGGACTCAGTAGCCTGGGGTGATCCAAGATACCTTGCGCGAAAGCTAATTGAACCGAGGAGGTGTATGCTCTTTGTACCACTCTTATAAGAAGAGGGGACAAAAGAGAAAAATAATGAGGCGGCGCTATTGCGCACGGGGCAAGGGGCGAGGATGGGAACCTCGCCCCAAAGTTGTACTGTCCCAAAGTTGGTGGGGTTGTCCTGTGGTGCGGACAACCCCATCTGTGGAGGTGGCGTCGGTCCCTTAGGGGGGCTGACTAGCCGCGAGCCACACACACCACTGAACCCTACCCAGGGCCAGTGAAGGCGCGTAAGTGCGTTTCCCCGCTTCAACAAAAAAAAAAAGAAAGGTTGCGTGAGATGGTTCAAGCCTTGTCGTCGTGGCGGTGATGCTTAGTAGCCTGGGATGAACAGGCGAAACCAATTGAACCGAGGTGGATCTTTGCACCCCTCTTATAAGAAGAGGAGGCTTAGAGTTCAGAAGGAGGAATCGCTCTCGGTACCACTCCTATAAGTAGAGTGGACCTAAGAGCAACAGGAGGCGGCGCTTTTATGCATGGGGCAAGGGGCGATGATGGGAACCTCACGCCATTGCACTGTCCCAAAGTCGGTGGGGTGATCCTGTAGTGCTGGACCACCTCATCTGTGGAGGTGGAGTTGGTCCCGTAGGGGGCTGACTGGCCGTCGAGGTGCCCTGATGATTGTTGTTACGGGGCACCTCACCAAGGGCGGCGCTGATGACACTCGTGGTGGTTTTTGTTGTGGTGGTTATCATGTGCCGCGAGTCCCACACACCACTGGACCCCACCCAGGGCCGGTGAAGGCGCGTAAATGCGTTTCCCCGCGTCAACAAAAAAAAAAAGCAAAGGTGAACGACTGTGGCACGGGCCACACACGTTCTGTCGCCATAGCGTACGCTGGTAGTATTCGGACCTCCTCTGTGCCTAACTTTACATAGTTAATTTACTTGTTCGAGAAATATATCAGTGAAGTACAGTCCACGTATTATTCTAACGCCGCTCTCCAACACTATAGCTATATACCGATCGGTCTACTTTTGCCGGACGCTGAGTGAAATGTTATGTAATTTATTATTTTACAGGAGAACACACTGGGTTTGTTCGCGTTGGTCCCAAGGGCTACTTCTTGCCCAATAAGTTCAAACAAGAAGCCGCAAAAATATACAACATGGAAATCAGACCTACTGATGTGTTTGTGGCCAGTTATCCGCGATCAGGTATTTGTTAACAAATTTGTATTTTTGTTGATATTACTTATATATAACGAATCAATCGTTTGTTTGTTGTCGCGATAACGTGTGTAATGTTACGCTGAAGAAGATTGCCGACGATGCAGCACGCGCCCGCGATACGTGCGACCTGGATGATTCTTTAGAATAAGCATTCCTTACTTTCGGTAATATTTTTAATTGTATAATTAATTCCATTCTATTCTTAGTTCTCGAATCGTGTAATAATTCGGGATATGGGACCGACTCCGGACAGTCGGTCGCGCGCTGTCTAGCGTTTTATCGAAACCCGAATCTACGTGATCGCAGCCGGGGCGCGATCATCTTTCAGTGCATCCAATTGAAACCAGAGACGTCTACTTCTCTGGTTTCAATGAAACGCTAGTAATGTAAGGTCCAGTGGATTTCTTTCCTAGAGTTCCTTTCTTCGTCCAAATCCCTCCCTCAAAAGACCGTCACTATCTTTTAGTCTGCCTCCTAAACATCCATAGGGAAAGTATAGCAGACTCGGATCGTCGTATGAATAATAGCTCGAATAGCCCTATATAAGGTTTAAGTAGTCAAAATAGTTTAGTTCTAGATTGTAATAACTGTACCGAGAGTTTATATTGCTCTCATAATAGCGCCAGCAAGAATTATTAAATTTAAACTATTTGAAAACGATAGATTTTAACATGGACTCCGACAAGACCCTCCGCCAGGTTCCCGACTTAGAATCCTTACATATTACCAAGATTTATTAGACTATGTGATCAAATTATATTACGTAAAAGATGGTCCAGAACACCAACTATCTGATTTGTATAGATGGACATATTTTATATAGATGGAGCACCGTTAACCTTTAAAAATAAAATTAAACATGACATTTGAACCCATGACGAAATACCTGTATACTAAAAGTTACTGTTACCCTTTTATACATAGAGCTTCGTAGGTTAAATGATAAGACAATTGACGATATACCCCTATCCCTAACATCACCGACGTTTTAGAGCAGCTAGGTCAATGACAATATTTTACAACCCCTGCATCTGCCTTCTATCGGGTAGAAATAAATCCAAACGATATACCTAAAACCGCATTTAACGTACAACACGTTCACTTCAAATTCTTACGTATGCCTATGGGACTCAAAAACTCACCATCCACATTCCAAAGTGTGATGGATAACATCCTTAGAGGTCTTCAGAACAGTATTTGCCTTGTCTACTTAGATGACATCATAGTGTCATGATTGACACACATGATTATTCTAGAAAAAGTTTTTGCAGACTAAAAGAGTCCAATTTTGAAAATTTAGATAGACAAGTTAGAATTTTTAAAACTTGCAACCGCCTATCTAGCACATAATATCAACAGCGAAGGCATTAAACCGAATCCCGATAAGATAAGAGCCATAGAAATCTACCCCCTAACCAAAAACTATAAAGAACTCAAACAATTTTTAGGATTGTTATGATATTATAGGAAATTTATATCAGACTTCGCACGCCTAACAAAACATATGACAAAGTGCCTTTAAAAGACGAAAAAAAAATGTCATAGATACAGAATACATGTTTCGAAACTTGTAAAACTCTTTTAACTGATGATCCGATTTTACAATATCCTGTTTTCACAAAATATTTCATTTGGAAAACCGATGCCTCAGACGTAACAATAGGTACTTTCACAGGGTACTGTAGGTTCTGATAAACCAATCTGCTATGCTTCCAGAACATTAAGTGACAGTGAAACAAACTATAGTACCATCACAAAGGAGCTCTGCCATAGTTTGGGCAACCAAATATTTTAGACAATATCTTTATGGCAGAAAGTTCAAAAGTATAACTGACCATAAACCATTTCAATGGACAATGAATCTGAAGGAGCCGAACTCGATACTGACTCGATGGCGACTAAAGTTTGGTGAATTTGATTGTACCATTATTTATAAAAAAGGGAAACCCAACACCAACGGTGATGTTCAGATAAATAATCAGATTTAATAATCAAAATTAAGACAGCTATAAAAATAACACCTCCGTTAGGCATGCATTCGATTATACCAATTTTGCAAAATAATTTTAAAGCTTCATCTATGTAACTAGTTCTAGCGAAAGCAGAACTAGAAGACGTAAAAGAGTATGAGACAACAACAAATAATCAAAAAATACCACGAAGGAAAGGCTAACCACATGAACCAGGTATTACTGGCTAAAGATGAGATAGGAGATGGCCAAATATATTAATAAATGCACTAAATGCAGTCAATCCAAATATGTCAGGAATCCACAATTTAACATAGTACCACCAGCATTCAAACGATTCTAAATAGTACACTTGAGACTTAGTTACAGCTGAAAGTGAATAGTATTTGACTTTCGTTGACTCCTTCACGGTCAGGCTTACAACTTACGTGGTGGTACAGCAATGGGTATACTACAAGGATTACTAACCTTCCGTACACATCATGGACTACCATTGACAATAGTAACTGGCAATGATACCATAGAAATTTACATCATTTTCCCAATGACAACGGGATTATAGAAAGATTTCACTCCACACTTTTGAAACATTTACGTATCCTTCGACTTAAACATAAAAATAGACCAACTGTCAACCAAATGCCCTATGTAATTTTAGCATATAATATTTCTGTAGACAGCTTCACAAAGTGTAGACCCCATGATATCATTAGAGGACATTTTGACTCTAGGGACCCAGTAGACATGGATATGAACGAACACCTAATGCAACAATATATACATATCGAGATAAAATGAAAACCATATATGAAATTATAAACGAAATAACAACCACAACCCGAAAAAATATCATGCATAATAGAAATAAAAATCGCGAACCAGAAACTGAATATACCAGGCCAGCGACAAGACAAAAATTAGCACCACGACATACTCATGATACTGTCCTAGCAGGCCTTTTACGAACTTCAAATACAATATCTTTACACTAAGTTAGAAAAAATAGAATCACAACTAAAAACCTTAGTACCTACTAGACTAAAAAGGGGGCTTATAAATGGGCTAGTTATAATTTTTTAATTTTCTATAATATCTATAGACATAAATGAGTTATTTAAGCTTTCCATTGTCCCAAATAAATTTCATCCGACCTTTATACCTGCTCATCCTTTCATAGCAACAGATGGGACAAAGATTGGCGATTACCTTCTCTGCGAAGAAAGTTCAAATTTCTATAAGCCACGAGAACGGGCAGAAGGTATCCAGAGCATCTTAATTAATCAATCATTAAACAAGTCTTGCAGCAATGGAACAACTATATCATCGTTACTACACAATAATTTTCCTAAAACCCACAAACTGGAACTCCAGTGTGAAGAATATGTATCACTTTCCGGCAGTTATCCAGATACAATCCCGAATGAATGCTCCTAGGAACAGACCTTTAAGATAATAAGTAATGAAGATGAGATAAAGGGACAGCCGCTGTTAATCACTGAGATCAGAAATAACTTCATAGATCCTGAAAACTACGAGATAACGCACAACAAACATCTCGATAGCCAGCACCATCTCGAGAATGGAATTTTGCTACAGAACCCTGTAACTATTGACCATGCCAATTATTCATCACTGCACCATACGACGTTGCCCCTTTATGCTCTTGTATTTGGTATAGTAATAATTTTCCTTATATCAATCGCTCGAAGACACTTAGGAAGAAAAATCCATCACCAGAAGAGAACACTGTCAGCGAGCCCATATATGCAGTCGCTGAAAATATCGAAGAACACATGTCTCGTGTCGATAGTTTCAAACAAAAACATTACTTTTAATATTGATTCATTGATGATTTCTCCTACCATTCTTCAAACATTCAGTTTTAATGGACTTACATACATATGGGCGGTTTCATTTTCTTTTATAAAAGTTTTTATCAATGTAATTAAATTTCTCATGAATAATTTGTAGTGATAGATCCACGTTCAAATATGCGTCCTTTTATTCGCGTAACGCATTATTTACATTATACCTCGTCCCCTGCATCAAAGAAAAAAAATCACCTCCTCTCGGCATTTACGTCCATTCTCGATTAATTAGATTTACATAAATTACAGTGTTGGAAGAACAGGGCGTAGAAAATAAATATGTACAAATGATAAAAGACAGGAGATAGAATAATTAAAAACAAATCGTCGTCTTGACGTTCATTGAAACATGCCTATGTCCAGCAGTGGACAGATAAGGACTATGGTAATGATGATTACGATGAATTAAAAACATATATCTTAAATGCAGGCAGAGTAAAATTAGAAGTGATTGGTCCTAGCTTCCCTATAAAAAGAGGCGTCAGGCAGGGGGGGGACACCCTATCGCGTACATTGTTCATTGCCGTTTTGTATGAACACCAGTCCCACAATCACAAAACTGGTTGTGCAAACATGTGGAGTACTAGTAGGCAGTAACTATCTCAGCCACCTGTGCTTCGCAGATGATTTAGTCCTTCTCTCAGAACCCGACACACAATTACGCCATATGATACATTCACTGAACAAAGTAAACACTGTAAAGAAGTTGTATTGGAAATGAATTTACCGAAAACAATGCCAATGACTAATGGTGCAGAAGTGGGTATATTCATTAACAACTAATTACTTATTCATCTTTTAAGTTTACGCGGTTGTTACTCATTACAATAAAACTATTTTTGCGGATTTTATTGTGGTTAAAGCTTCTGAAACGTCGGGCTACATAAATAATTAAATAAACCGCGATAAAATCCGTAAAAGTAGTTTTATTGTAATGACTAACATTCACATAAACTTAAGATATCAATATGATGACCAAACATTTCATTGCACATATAAGTACATATATTTTGGAAAACAACTCTGCGTCGACAAAAAGAGCATCGAGTTAGAAATAGAAATACCCATATAAAATACCTGGAATAAATGTACAACATGGTAATACATCAAGCGAATAGAAAACAAGATCGTTACCTGCCACGTAGCTAAACGCCAAAAAATCCGACATGCAAAAAAGAGATCCATCACAAAAGTAACAGATGCACTTATCCACACGCGAAAACTAAAATAAAGCGGGTAGGACATATTGTACTACTGCAAGACGACCGGTGGACTAAACAAGTAACAATGTGGCCTGGCCCAAGAGGTAAGAGACACCTTGGACGACCGCACATGACACTGCAGGATGACATAGTCAAGCCAGATAGACCAAAATGGACTCAGTTTGCACAAGGTAGAGATTCATGATCTCTTCTGGAGCTTCACCCGAGGAGGGGTTCTTGCGGATTAATGTGAATTTACTTTCTACATAACCAAAGTATATTTATAAGAATAATGTTAAATCTTAATTGTTAAAAATCATATCTATACTTAACATAGTGATGTATGGACGCAAGAAATAAAAGGATTTTATATTAACTCCTAGTTAGCTCACTAGATATATAGCTCTATGGGACACCACCACTACAAGGCAAATAAAATTTTCTCATAAAATTGAAGGCCATCCTACAAAAACCACACTCACCTACATCAAAGTTTATTGCCAAAGAAGGGGCGACACCTACCGAGCGCAATGTCATAAATATTCCACATTTTTATAGCAATAATCAAGTGCCCTAGAGATAGGGCGGCAAGTCAAAAAAATGTTACCTTCCCCGGACGAAGGTAGTTCCGATCAGAGAAGATCATAAGACATAATTATCTGGTCGAGTTTATGAGATACAGACTCATCCTGGGATTTTGTAATGAAGCTCGTCCGGTGTTATTATGCCAATGTCATCATGATTATTATTATCAACCTATACTTGTCCACTGTTAGACATGTCTCACTCAATTGACGCCATGACGATGAATATTCCTAATCATCCTGTTGAATTTTGT
Organism: Eumaeus atala; assembly: GCA_017140195.1. Lineage (NCBI taxonomy): Eukaryota > Metazoa > Arthropoda > Insecta > Lepidoptera > Lycaenidae > Eumaeus > Eumaeus atala. The sequence goes on from JAFELO010002471.1 coordinate 106,672, forward strand.
TATTTTTATAATATGATATGAACAGTGTTCTGCTAAAAGTCTATATAGTATGAAATTGATTATTTGCACGGAAAAATTGTATTTTTTTTTTTGATTAACATATTTATTTAATCAAAATAATTACCCCTATTATCTATACATTACTGCCATCTACTACGAAGTTTATTTAAGCATTGTCTTTGCATGTATTTTTCAAATCAAAGGTTCCATCATGTAAGCACTTAAACTACTAAAAGTTTGTACTTAATTTTAATTTGTATTTATAAAAATAATTTTTATTTTTTTAAAAGAAGAACTACTTAGTAGAGATGGCCGCTCAAAATTCTCAAACCATGAAGGTTATATGTCAATTCGAAGTACCTACTATTATTTTTTATTTCAATCATACCTCTCGAAAGCCATGAAGCTTGTTTGGTGCTTTAGAACAATTCGAAAATAATTTTAAAGTTTAAAAGTGTACCTCTAACTTAAGTTGTAGCAGTAACAATAATGACACCCAATCTAACACAGGTACAACATGGACACAAGAACTCGTTTGGATGGTCGCAAATGACTTGGATTACGCCACGTCGGACGAAGTACCGCTCACCGAGAGATATTCCTTCTTAGAGTAAGTCAACAATTTTTTGTTGTAAGAGTTTAAGTACATGTTTAGTTGATTGATGTTTAGTCATATATCATCTACTAAATGATGACCTACTGTTGGACATGGGTCCCGTGGAAATGAAACGAGTAGAGCACAATTCTCCCATGCGTTGGCAAATGCGTTTGCGAGTTTACCATACTCACTATGATTTAAATAGTTAATGACTTAAAAACGATCGTTATGCTTTCTGGTTTAAGAATCCGTGGCCCATATTAGAAATGGGATGGGATGGGATGGAAAGGATGACAAACAACAGATCTATAAGTGAGTTGCTTGTGATACAATCAAGTGGTTCTTTCTTGCTGGAATTTTCCTTCGCTACCATAAATCGTTTCAAGCGCACAGCGTAGAGCAGAGTCCGTGTCCGAATACCAAGTTTCGAATCTTCCTCTTCATCTGCATTTTAATAACTCACTTCCTCTCAAATTTTATATTACTGACTCACCGGGAAGTATTTTTTTTTTTCAGGAAAGTGGTACTGTTAGGGTTATGTTTTTTCTCTTGAGGCACGTAACTCAAAAATGACCGATCATTTCTCTTAAATGTTAACACTATAATAGTTTACTATAGACCCGGTGTACCAGTTATGAGATTGAGATAAGACAGGACGGTAAACCGTCATGTAGTCAGTCAGAACTTTCAAGCCCAGATGGTGAGGTCCCGGTTTAATTAAGGTGGTATTCCACTTATCAAATATTCTTGTCCCATGTACATTTGCTAAAAAGAATTGGCAGACTTCATTCTAATTACTAGCAACACCGAAATTTGATCAAAGGTTTTGCCAGCTTGAAGATTCTAGTAACACCCTAGGCATAAATAGATAGATAGATATATTTACTAAATATTAGTCCTCCACATGTAATTCTTTGTGTAAGCTCATGAATGATTTTTCCTTTGCCTTTGAATCCATGTGATTCGCACAAAAAATAATTGTTTAATTTTTTTCCTTTTTAACACATTAATAAATAATACATGTATTTACTGGTTCTTATGTAAACATAATTAATAATAATAATTATAATATCTGTGGACACCACGTTAGCCTAGTCCCGTGGTAAGTACCGTAAGGACTTGTGTAACATGTACTAGACAACGGAAATATATTTAAGATTTTTATTATAGAAAGACATATAATACTACATAAACATCAATGACCTAGGCGGGATTCGTACCCGCGTCCTCAGGCGTAACACGCGGAATAACTGCCACGTGCCACGTTACCAACTGAGCCAGCCGGTCGTCAAGTCATTGAATTCAGTCGAATTGCGCCGGCACCACCGGGGAAGTCCCTCACGCTCACGTTATCACCTCAAAAGGGATGGCATCCACATATGCGGGTGTTGGTGGACGTTAGCAGTCACTTCGCACCGATTTCTCGTTTGTCTGTGATACATTCTTTTAATAAAATTACAATTTTTTTATGTTTAAATTGAAATTCACAATTATTTGGCAAAAATTGTGTGGCATTACGATTTCAAATCAGAATATTTGTTAATTTTAACGTAAAGATTAGTTCATGGAATTTCATAATTTCAGTTATGTTATCTAGTATTATGTTTGTGCAGATTTTCAGTGTACGTACATCCAGTGATGATGGATAGATTTCTGGAGGAGAATAAACACGATGAACACAATCTAAACCTGCTGGAATTCGTCACTGCGCCCGGCACCGAGCAACTGGAACAAATCGAAACACAACGATTTATTAAGACTCATCTACCACTGTCTCTGCTATCACCAAAACTACTAGACACAGCGAAGGTGGTATACGTAGCTCGGGATCCCAGGGATGTTATAGTGTCCTTTTACCATTTGAACAGAACTATGCGGACTCAGGGATACGTTGGCGATTTCAAAACTTACTGGAATTACTTTAGACGAGACTTACGTAAGCGAACCTACTTGTAAATTACCTCATCTAGCATTAGTTTTAAACAGCTAACACAGGCTTATACTAGAAACATTCCCATTTTACAGATCACTGGACACCATACTTTGAACATCTAAAAGAAGCCTGGAAGAAGAGGCATCATCCAAACATGTTGTTTCTCTTTTACGAAGAACTTTCAAGGGTAATTAATAATTAAAAAAAATATTTTCTACTAAGCGGCACCTTATGTAAGTCCTCAGTAGTCCGGGTAGAGTAGGTACCCTACCCTATTGATAAGGTAGGTTACCTTATTAATAAATACAAAATAGTTTTGAATAAAAGATATTTTATCTAACCTAAAAGGTTTTTTATCTAATTTGGCATAAAATTATTATTTGAATTATTTTTTAATCTTTGATCAAGTTTCGGTGTTGCTAGTAATTAGAATGAAGTCCACCAATTTTTTTTTAAATCAAATGCAAAGATAACTGATAAGTGGAATACCACCCTTCATCAGACCGGGACCTCATAATCTTTTACCGCAGAGCATGAAGACTTCAGCCAATGTGTTATCCCCGTGATGACCTACGGGGCCGAAACATGGCCTTTTAATTTAGGACTTACCGCAAATTTGCGGTAGCTCAACGGGCGTTCCTAAGAGGAGTGTCGTTAAACTTGTTGTACTCATACAGAATGCATGTTTAATACCAGTATCAGCCGATAAAGGCACAATACGCAAAGTAAGATCAGCACAGAATATTCCTCAGGAAATTCTTACTATCTAACTTTCATGGTGAGCAATGGGAGGGAGCCTATTGACGACTCCTGACGCCCATAGAAAGCTGAATTATTGTCATGTAGATGAGTTATTTTCCTTCCATCTCCCCTCCAATGGTCCATTTTAATAAGCAAAATAAAATATAAGTTCGTCGAATGTTTAAACAAAGACAATGCTATTTAATTTGATTATATAATGTCTAGATGGAGCGTCGCCCTAAAATCATAACAATGAAAACTCGCCAACATGTACAACCATGTGGACTGATATGAATGCACACGGGCCCCGCAAGGGGTCCGGGTAAGCTAAGTCGGAGCTTTGACTCCCTACTAGCGGGTTCATCCCCGTTCTGTTAATACGAAACGGGCCTTGTGTTTGGTCGATGCCAGTCAGTAAAAGAACCCACTCGGTCGGTAACCACCACCCTGCTGAGGTCAGACCTGGGCGGTCTGCCCCTACCGGGTGAGATCACCGGTTGAACCGATGAAAGCCCAGCAGATGGCGACCTGCGACCTAGGTCGGTATCTCCTCACGCACGGGTTAGGTGGCTTCACGGCTGAGTGGTTGGATAAGAGGGAAGACAGAGAAAAGAGATATGGCTGTATGGCGGGAGAGAGTGCGACGAGACGTGTATGAAGGGTCTTACACGCCCGTCTGGGTAGTGAATGGACGGCGAGATCGCCGGCATTCACGAACATTACCATTATAGTAGTGCAGTGAAACCGGCGATATCTCTTCTTCAAGGCGTGAGCATCCGCTGTTAATAGCGGTGAGAATTTCAATTATTAGTGAACTGGCCTGGAACCAAAGTTCGGGCCAGTCCATTAAGTACGTGGATCACGTCGGCGGGGGCGGGCGGAAGATAATCGGCCGGTTGGCGAATGTCGCGTTTGTTCGCCAGTCGCGGTCGGCGCGGTTGGCGGTGATGCGCGGCGGGTTGAGCGGCGGACCGGCTGGGCTGGCAGGCGGGCGCAGCCGGGGCGACAGTCTGGGTGTCGCCTGCCATCTCTTCGTCGGAGTCCATTGGCGTGGCGGTTTCGGGGGCTACTGTCTTCGGTTTCCATCTTCTCTTCTTCCTCCGTGGCTTCGCCGGTTGCATGCCTCGAGGGATGGAGGCATTCGAGGCTGCCATCAGCGTGTGCGCTGAAGGCGGTGGCAGTTCCACGTAGGGTGCCGGCGCGGGTGCGGGCGCAGTGGCCGGCGGGGCTCACGCATGAGCGCAATTGCCTCCGCACGGCGACTCTTTGCTTCACGCACGTACACCGTGTATGAGCGGTTATTGGCTGGATGGGCGCCAAAGCAGTTGGCGCATATGGCTGGATCCGATGTTGGATATGGGCAGTCCCGTGCGGCGTGCCCACCGCCGCATCGCACGCAAACTATCGGGCGGTGGCAGTGGGCGCTTAAGTGCCGGAATTGTTGGCACCTATGGCATTGCGCGGGCTTGTGGCCGCGCTATACCGTAATGATCACCTCTGGAATCCCCGGGATGGTGTCCCTCGTCCTCTTCAGGGTGGCCACGAAGATGCACCCCGGTCTCCCCTTTCTAGCGTGGATCTGGCGGACGAACTGGGGCTCGAAGCCGAGCCGCTCCAGCTTCTCCGTGATATCCTATGGGCTCTTTTTTCCAGGAGGCCTCTTATGGCCACCTTAACAGCCTTCTCCGTCGGCAGTGAATACGTGAACCACGCGATGCCTTGTGTACGCTCCAGTTCGCACAGATAGCGCTTTTGGTGCATAGCCGAGGCGCTTGCGCAGCTCTGCGAAGTGTAGCACCCAATCCGGCAGGCGCTCAACCACTAATGGAGGGTAGCGCGATGTCTTCTCGGGTGGGCTTGGCTTGGCGGTGAGGTGGGTCAGGACAGTATGGGCGTGGAGTCCGTCTCCATAGGCGTCTGTGCGGCTGCGGCCGCGAATGAACGAGCCGCAGGCGCTTGTTGGAAAGTGGATGTAGAAGTTGATGCGGTTGCAGCCATGTCTACATACCGCTTTGTGGGTGGACTGGTCGATGGCACGGTGGGCTCCGGCTCAGGACGCGTACGCCTCGCGGTGGTCTTGATACGTGGATCTCGCGGCAGGCTGCGCTGCTCAAGCAGCGCGGGTGCAGGCGGGGCTGGTGCAGGTGGCATCGACCGCGGCTGGATCGGGCTCGGGTCCCTGCTGCTCGACGTGGAGTCACCGTGCAGGGTTGAAGAGGCTGTTCTACCCGCGGAGGATGATAGTGGGAAGCCTCCCTGGTGGATCAAGTCTACTATTGCCCTGTATCTCTCGCAGAGGAGATTCTTCTTCATTCGCGCCAACCCCGAAATACTTTCACGTTCTGCAGACGAGATGCGTATTCTGCAGGCGTCGTTTCGGAGGCGTGTCCCATGCCGGACAGAAATGGTCCGGACTCTCCGGGTGGGGCGCCGCCGGACTGCATCTGGTTGCAGGGGTCAGTTCCTTCCGCCCCGATGCCGGCAACACACTTCCGTAAGGCATGCTCGGCCCTGGCTTCCCGGAACTGTGGCTGGGTAGCGTCCTACTGGACGGTGCACCTGGAGCCTTAGACGCGCAAGATCGCAAGGTCGACCTCGAGCGTGCTGCCGGCTTCTTCAGTGCACTTGGTTTGCGTGCGCCATCCATGACGACACACGCGAGACTTCACACTCTTCAGAAGAACGGCAGTTGCTGGGCGTGGACAACCTCCGAGTGACCACTCGGCGACCGCAATCACATTCGGTTACTATCGCGATGATTGGAATTTGTAGCCAGGAGTGATGGTCGTCACGAGTGTACTGGAAATACGTCCGCACACGACGAATGTTGGGCCAGTCCTACAACCATGTGTTTCTTTTTTTTTCGGAGGGACCTAATACTGGTTGGCGGCGCTTGTCCAACCTCAACATTTCGACTGACTACGAAGACTTTTGTGTCTTCAGGTTTAGCGAGACGATAGGGTCAGACCGGGAGGGTCTGACCCTATCGTCTCCGTATCCTTTTACCGTGGATGGGAAGAGATGTACCGATTTTGTGGGCGTACCCTATAGTAATTATTTTTGGGACCGAAAAGGGGGAAGCGGTCCCCCTCCCCACTCCCCACTCCCAACAAGTTGCGGTGTTGTGGATAAAGATAATTGAACAACCATGTGTGCGTGCAGGCAGCGTTTTATACTGTGTGTCAATGTATGCGTGGATAATGATACCCACTGTACTACAATTCTCCCATAAATCGCGATAAAATAATAGTGTTTTAGTGTAGTGAATTTATTATTTTAAGTTGCTTTTTTAAATAAATAAATACAGCGGAGTATTTAATTAATATTGTGAGTGTAAATGTTGTATTAAGTTAGTATTACAATATTATCATTTGATAGGCTCACATGCTGTTATAAATCCACAGTCTGGTAAAGATAGATTTTCGATCACAATACATAATTTAATAAAACAGTAGAAATAGTGTGTCTGTTTTAGATATATTTTCTAAATATTAATTGCTAAAAATAATAGAATACAACTAAATGATTTTTAAAATTTTGTCTGTCTGTTTGTTTGTTTGCATGAACATGGTACTATTAATCTGGGCCAGTTACTAATAATTGCTAAAACATGAAGTCGGAATCATGTATATTTACTTAGCTAATATAATTGCAATTTTTACTTAACATTGACTTCAAAATCATAGAAAGAAAGGCTTAATAAATTAACATTATATTTTTCAACGTTGGAGGTTAAATGAGTAGTCGGAGCCATTTAGTGATTACATGGGCTACCAGCAGCAAGTGAGAGGTACCTCCCCGCATGTGCCGGCCCAATTCGGCATCAATGCTGCTTTTTTATTCACTTAAAATTAATATAGTATGACAAACAGTCGATGTAACATCAACAATATTGTTAAATATATAGGTTTTTTGAAGAATTTAAATAAAAAGTTAAATTTATAGATTTTCTTAAAAAGAAAAAAAGGGGTCAAATTTGTAGGTATACAAAAGTGGGTGACACATTTCGGGTGGAATAGCTGAGAATAAGTTGCGACTGTCATGGTAACGTGACTCCTCTCCCCTTAACTCCGAAGCGAGCTTATGATGATAAGTACCGATAACAATTGAAATTGCTTTAAAATAGTCCATATGCAATAACAATCACTAAAATGGGCTCATAAACAAAAAAGTTATAAGCGAACATCACATTTTTATGTATCGGCTCACTCCACCTTTTTAACACGTTTTTGTTAGCTTCACTTGTATGTATATTTATCTGTTTGCTAGTAACTGCAACACAGCAGTAGCAACAAAAATTATTTAGTACTTTTCGTTCATTATTGTTACTTATGTTATTAATTATTTTTACTTCTTAATTTGATGTGCTTTAAAAGCAAAATTTTTTTATTTTTTTTAAACAATATTTGTTTTTTACTTTTCTTAAATGTTACAAATATAAACACAAGTGAATATATTTATTATATTAAATTATTGCATTGCGGTCAAGCCTTGAGCCAAGGGTGCAGTTTCAAATTAATCCAAGGTTTTAAAGTCGCTCAAATCGTGTTTAAGGAGTCGTTACATAGAAACAAACATACAAGAGAAGCAAATTATTATAATATATTACTGTATCGTCATCGGTCCTTGATATGTGTGCAAAGTTTCAAATTAATCCGTCTTTTTAAAGTCGGTCAAAATGAAGCTAATAAAATCGTGATAGTAAAAATATTGCTTCCATGATGACACCTCTCCTAAAACTATTATTTTAAGTTTTTGAAAAAGTAATCAACCAAATATACCAAACCATTATCCCCAAAAAATTACTTTAAATTGAGAGAATGAAAAATAAAACTGGCAACACTGATAAAATATGGCGTAATTCAATGATTATAAAAGAAAAAATAAAATATCTAGTTTTTTGGTTACTTACCGATGATAGGTTTAACAGCACATACCTTCATCTTGTAGCTGTTATTTGTTAATTAATTTGCGCGCTTAATACGTAGTGACACTAAAGCGGCACGATCTGTAATGATCGGCGGGAAAGTACTTAGAAGCTAACTGTTGGCTGATATTTTTTGACCCGTTTTTGCGCATTGGACTGCCTATCTACTAGACATTATATAATCAAAAGGTATTTATTAAATAAGTGAAGTAGGACACCTGGCCGGTGTCAAACCTTAACATAAATTAGCATAGATTGATGATGTAGAAGTCAAGGCTGTATCAAGAATATTTCATATACATATATATCGACGGTCCCTACGTATCAAAATGTCAAAAGAAGTAGTTTTTATTGCATATATGGCTTTAGATTGTCTATATGCTCATACCTGTATGAGTATTTTTTTTATTTTATGCACTTACCGGAAAAATGCTAATCGTATATGACAACAAGTATTATAATAACATTTAAAAAGTGGCCTAGATGCGGATATATATACTTATCATTTTGTAAGGTGTTTTAAAGTGCGCGCCACTGGGTGCGAACCCGGTCTTGTCTCATTTAACGCCATTTTGGGGACTTCCCCTGTAAGACTTGTCGACGCTTGTTCACGCAATTAATGTTATCTAAGATTTAGTTATGTGTTTTGTAGTAATTAGTCTTCTTATTATTACCTTAAATAATACCGTAAAGCATGAATAACAGTACACCAAAGTTGTTAATTGATATTCCAAACTCCTGAAATAACGTTTTATGTGGTTCTGGAGCTCAGCAATTAATTATATCGACGAAGCATATGAGGTAAAGTAACGCCAATAATTTTACACTGAGTGTCCAACAATAATATGATATATAATATAATCAATATATTGTTTACGTATCCCACAGCAGTAGAATATCAATGTAAAGGAGGTTACATCGGATACACCCGTTTATACTTGGATAAACTCATTTAAATATATTTATTTCACGTATGTTCAATAATAAGTTGCATCTTTAAAATATGATTATTAAAATATTTTTTCAAAATAAAAATAATTTTATTTATTATTTCTGTAGTAAAATATACATACTTAGTTTGATGCGACACAATCATTATCCTAAAAAAAAGTATCATAACTTTTATGTTAACGTTTTTTTTTTCGGTATGACCTACAACTGGTTGGCGGCGCTATAGCACCCGCCTCTCCAGTTCAACGGACTTAGGGAGACGATAGGGGGCAGACTGCCCTTTTTCCTTCAGATGGGCTGAGATGTATGGTGCGTCTATGGTGATTATTTTTGGGACCGAAAAGGGGGAGACGTTTCCCCTCCCCGCACTAGTGGGACGGCGCTCGGACGATGCCGTTTAAGATGCGGTGACGTGCATAAGGATAACTGAGCTCACTTATTGCTTGGCTTGTTTGAGTAGGCCGACCCCCTCATCCCCTCCTCTGACGGGCGGTGTTGAATTGCGATATGAAATAAGCAAGAAACCGTAATCAAGATTAGTTTATTATTATTAGAGCTCTTTAAAATCGCCTTTATATTATTTCCACAGTAATCTAAACTCTCAACTTACGGATTCGAACCCGGGCTCGTTTCCGTAAGCGGTGTGTGAGTTTGTCATTCTGTCAGTCATATGTGTTATAAATGTGTGTGTAAGGATTCAAGGCCTCGACCGGTTCGAGACGGCGTACACAGTATTGGTTCTAGCAGGAAAATGCATTTACGCACCATCCAGCCGATCCGAGGGGGCCCGAAGGGTGTGCCGGGCACAGAACGTTAATCTTGTGAATAGTAAGGATCAACAAAGAAAATTCTTAAATTTATGTATACATTTTCTACAATTTTTTTCTTATTGTTTTACTTTCAATAAAAGTTTAATAATAATAACGTAAATTAGTATTAATGCGTCCGTGATTATTATTAAATATTACTAATTAAATTGGTAAATAGGTAGTTACGCTGTGGCATTATGCTAAATAAAAAAATATAATTATTAATATTAGGAGACCACGATTTTGAATGTTTAGTTTTATTTCAAAGAGACTGAAAGTACCAATCAATACTTTAAGATTATTAATATACAATACAGTTTTTAGTTATAAATGTTATATAAATAATAAAAAAACACAAACTTGATAATTTTTAACTTGGACATGTCTCTGTTTACGTTTTAAGACCGGGTTCTACCCCCGGGTAATGAAAGAGCATAACAAGCGATGACTATTTAATGTATTCTCTATGTAGAAATGCTGCAATCTTGTCTCATTTGACGTATTCATTTAAAAAGAGTACAAAAATTCTAGGATTTTATGGAAAATATTTAAATTCTATATCCTTTCCCGTGTATAGAAATCTATGTAAGACTTGACTGACATGCTTTTATTTCAACATGGACGTAGAAACAGCACTTTGTCTTTTTTCCGGGAAAAAACTTTAAATTATAAAGATCTTTAAGTACCATTGTTACTAAACCTAATAAAGCACTGTGGAAAAAGTATTTATAATTGTATATTGACTAATTTCTAGAGAGGTTGGAACATAAATTACGCTCTCCTGAAAACCTAGGTTTTAGACACGTTTTTATATAGCTAAAGACCGTCGATATATTAATAATAATGTTATAAACATCCTTATAATATAATAAAATTAACAATTATATTAATAAAATATTATAGTCATAATATTATAACAAGGTATGAAAAAATGATATGACTAACTAGCTTCCGTCGGGCACCTATCGCCGTAATGTCTGGCCACCGTACTGTTGTTACAGGACCTACCAGCAGCTGTCCGCCGCGTGGCTGCTTTATTTAACAAGCAGTTCTCAGAGGAGCAGATATCGCGCCTGTGCGAGCACCTCAGCATCGACAGCTTCAAGCACAACAAGTCCGTGAACTATGACGTAATGAAGATACTCGGCATCATGGTGACCAAAGAGGAGGAGGGGTTTATAAGAAAAGGTTCGTCAGAAATTTTAACCAACCCAGCAGCTTGACTTGGTGTTCATTAAAAGAGGTTTACGTTCTGCCGTGTATATATTATGATAGTGATGAAGTATAAATTATGATAATGATGAAGCCAGCACATAATCAGCATCTGAACCGGTCCTCATTATGACATTATATATACATACATTTACAATTCAATGTTAAAAAAAACTTAATTGTGTGTAATATTAAAAAAATAATAAAACTTGGCCAAACGTTAAGGAAAACAAAAAAATATTATCAAATTCGATGCAGTCGTACACTTAAGTACGAGCTTCGTTGTTATATCTTATATATAATATTCTCGTGTCATAATGTTAGTTAACACTACTCCACGGAAACGGCTTTACCGATTTCTACCAAATTTTATATGCATATTTTTGTATATCTGTGAATTGTCTATTTTCATACCCTAAGTGATTAGGTTTGTTGTCGCTGCAAAACAACGTTTGCGGCGAGTTTTTGTCGCGATGAATCTTAGTACGCGCCTTCACCTGGCCTGGGTAAGTCCGAAGGTATGTACCTACGGCAGGGATATGGTCTATACCGAATTCCCACTAAAACCATTGCGGTGCCCTGGAACAGTTAATCTACGGGGCGTCTTGACACCTATAAAATATCTGAATTATTGTTAACTACTATGCTTATCTTTTCGGTTGAATACTATTTAAACAATCATTTAATTATTACAGGTAAAGCGGGAGGGTGGCGAGATTACTTCGACGATGAAATGGCCGCTGATGCTGAGAAATGGATTGCCGAGAACCTTAACGACACAGACTTCCAATTTTCACACTTTTAACATATTATACTAAATAAATTATTTTGGAGTAGCAATGTTATGCTTCTTATCTAAAATAATATAATTATTAATGTTTTGTAGCTCGTCGCTCGTTTGGGAACAAACGACGACCAAATCACAGAATTTATTTCAGAAGTTTCGAAAGGCCTGATTTGCAAACTATATCGTTTAGAATTGCCAGATAGACTAGTACTTATTATTCAGTACTAAATATCTAACCGGCACTTACCGGGTAGAGGGCTTATTTTCCTACTTGTGCCCTCTTCGAGTTGGAGTCCCCCAGGGATATGTATTATCCCCAACCCTGTATATGCATGAGTGAGACCCGCGCCATCCCAGGCTAGGTTTGGCGGTGTTCGCAGACGATACCGGACGGTATTTACACGAGTCTAAGGTCAGTCAGTGTATCCCACGCTCTCAATCTCCAGCGGGCCGTCACAGCGCTCGGTGAGTACAGCAGGATGGACAATAGAAGTCAACGGTGGAAAGAAAACAGCTATATGCTTTGGTGGCGTGGATGTTGGCGGCACTAGGCCGCCTGATAGTCTAGGCTCTACGGCACAGAAATACGAGAGTAAACTATGTGAAGCATCTCGGAATCCTGATCGTTCTCTCACCTCCAAAGGGTACATAAAAAAGTAATATAGCGCAGTATGTCTCTTATATACGCTCTACTAACAAATAAACACTAGAAGTAAAATCTCTTTGAAACAAGGTCACGATTTACAAAGTCTGTATTACCTTGGAACACGCAATGAGCAATCGAAGTCATTTTTCCACTACAGGCGCCCTGGAACATCCGCATAATTACTATGCCGATACGTTGCCTTCTTTCCTCCTCCGTTCTAGCGGGCCACCGGCTACTCACAAACTGCACGAAACATGAACATCCACATAATTGTTATGTCGATGTGTAGCCTTCCTTACCTCCTCCACTCTAATGGGCCACTCGTTACTCACAGACTGCACGAAACACGATACTGAGATGTCACTATACAGCTAAATGGACTTGTTTTTTTCTTCTTTTTATCCTACGCACAGTAAGAGGGGTATGCGTTTAGCTGTCGTTGCCGGTATGTATTAATAATCATAAACACTAAATGACTAGTTTAACTAAAAAGTGATTAAAGAAACCTAATAATGATTTTATTATAAGTGTGAATTAAATAATAGGTGATTTTATTAATCAACGATGACCTATATGAATTTGTCGACTGGTTTTGTTTTTGACAATATGACGTATGGGCGCCATTTTTATATTTAATTTTAAATTTCATTAAAACATTTCCAAATTAAACCGATTATTATCGTTTCTATTGACGAATGATACGTTAAAATCGACTAACGCGTTTGACCTGTATTGTGCCTCAAAGGAGCGAACATACATACATAATCAGGTAAACACATAGCGCTTATTTACGTTGCGCAGTAAATAGAAAAGGTTTTATGGCCTTGATTCTACTGGACGAACTTGCTATCTGGAGATTCCTAAAGTATAGTAAAGACTAAAGATTTATAAACTAACAATAATTTACCCAATGAGTAGTAGCATAGATAATACTTATATACTCGAAATGAGTATACTACGCAGGGGGGTGGCAGTCTCATAGTCAGCTGTCGCAAGGTTTCAATGTATGGAAAGTGGTGCCATCAACAGGTGGTGCAGGCAATAGGACCCCTCCAAACGACAGGCTGGCCCCGGTGAAAGGGCCAGATTTCACCTCCTCGGGGACTGCTCGGCTACGCTATGACAGTCCCCACGACGCAGTGTCTTGATGACGTGGACCGGGTTCCCATCCCGGCCCGACACGGAGAACAGGGGCACTACCGAAGGCGCATTCGTCGTCAGCGGGGGGAGGCCGCGTCGACAGCCTCCTCTTCAGTCCCTTCTCGTCGGCTTCCTTCTGGGACATGACGGTCTCGCAGAAGGATGCCATCGGCTTGTAGGACTCGTCGCTGCCGAGCATCGCGACGATGATGCTCTACTATGACAAGTCCCCTCCGACAACTGATGTCAGATCGTGACGCAGCGCCGCCCATCTCGGGCACACATCGAGGGTGTGCTGGGGCGAGTCCACCGCCGCGTCACAATCGTGACGAGTCGTCGTGACAGATACTCACCGAAGCAACCATGTCTGGTGAGCACCTGCTTCAGACGGAAGGTGAGAGATTTGCGCCTACGGCGCATCCACCGCTCGAGGACCGGGTGCAAGGCAGCCGTTATCTCTCTACGGTATGGCAGCTTCGCCAGGTCATTCCCGTCACAAGCCCCAACCGGCGGACCCGCAGGATCTCGTCATGAGTGGGGTTCAGGCCGAGTGCCCGAGACATAGGAGTAACTCTCGGTAAGAACCTCCGCCACGAGTTCCCACGGGGGATTAACGGCTAGGGCTGTTGCTGCAGACCACAAAACCGTACAGTACCCCCGGATCGATCTCACTGCGACGACCCTCTGCGCAGTGCGCAGATGGGCCTTATTTCTAGCAGTGAGACGATCCGCCAAAAGCGGAGCACCGTACCCCAGATACTTGATGTGGGGGTTCAACCTAAGCCTCTCCTTTTCGATCTGCAGAGCGGACCCCGGTGGGGCCCCTTACGGCCGGTCCCGCGGAAGAGAGGCACTTTTACATGCAGAAAACATTTTTACTAAGTTTTCAAAACTTAGTAAAAACACTTTTGTAAGAATACCTGTAAGTCAGTATGAGTACTTTGGAATTACATTAGTATTAAAAACTTCAGTGCTAATGTAATAACAGAATAACCATTCTCCACAGCTGGTACTTCCTCTGAATAAATTCAATGCTAATATAACAGAAAAACAATTTTCCACAATATAGAAGGGATAGTCCACATCTGGATAAGTACGTACTGATGATGGTTTTGGTAAGGTGTTCGAAATTTGCAGCCGAAGATGTAGAATTGACTCCGAAAAGTGTTAATTAAATTTAAGATTGAGAGAAATGTATTGTCCACTATCACATTGTATTTATATGTAAGGTTTTAGTGAATATCTGCTATAGCTACAGGATATAGATACTTTAGGCCGGGACAATACAAATACAAAATTAAGTAACATAAGTTTTAAACATGACTATTGCCCCCTCATTGCAATGTTCCCTCCGATTGTTCCGCTACATTGAAGTCCAAAGAAGATGTAGACGGTTCTTGTTAAAAGGAAAAGAAAAGTATGATTTTAAAATGATAGATAGCATGCTTTAATCAGTATTTAAGTGTACGTTAAGAAATTTATCATATCACCATTACAATTCTGTACCTAGTAGTATTAGAAGTCCATAACATAGTGTGTTCCAGCCAAAAGTATGTGCAAGTCAAAGTAAGCTACATGTAACATTTTTTTTGTTCTTTCCAAAAGACTATATTTAAGATTGAAATCTATACAATTATTGTAGATCAAATAAGTGTATAGATATGAAATATATTACCTGAAGGTCTCCACACTCTTAGGATTTCTACATTAGCACTTTCATTGATTAATGTTACGGGCACATATACAGATGATATAGACGGTAATTCGTCTGAAATTGGGAAAGATGTATGATGATAAACTGTTTCAAGGGTTAATAATGTTTACTTACTAGATCGAGCACTAGCCTCTTATGATCTAGGAGGCTTCAGCGTTGTTTGGTGTCCCGTCTGCTTCATAGTGTCAGTGAAGTAGACGGGAGCACTGCACAGCGCTCGCGCCGAGTGATGGCGCTACCATCAATCGGATCGGCGACAGGCAGCAGTGGCGCCGGTCCGAAACCTAATGTGCGATTACCAATCCGCCTGGTCAACATGGCAATTACGAGCACTTACCTATAATGTACGTCAACAGCAGAATTCAGCCCCTAGTTCACGGTAGTTCCACTAGTCCTTGCCACGGTAGCGGCCACGCTAACAGTGGAACAAAGGGTTATGTGAAGTTCGAAGACAAGGTGAAGACACCATAACTCTGTCATCAGGTCACCTATTCCACTTCAGGGAAGACGACACTCCATCACAAGGCGGCGTGAGATTCCTCGTGAATAAGTCCCTCGTAGGCAACATCGTCGAAATCTCTCGTGTGTCGAGTAGGGTGGCGTATCTCGTACTTAAACTCACTAAGATGTATAGCCTCAGTGATACAAGTATATGCACCAACCTCGACACATTCAGTTGACAACGTGGAGGCAACTTATGAGGATGTCTCAGAGGCCTTACACAACACCTGTAGGGCCCACTTTAAAGTTCCCACTTTGGCATTAAAGTACGTGATAGTGTCCAATCGAGTCTGGGACCACATGGAGTCGGAAGTCGAAATCGCAGGGGGCAAATGCTAGTGTCTTCGTCGAGAAAGGGTCTCTTCTTACTGAACTCTTATTTTAAGAAGCGGTCCCATAGAAAGTGGACATGGCAGAGCCTCGACACTGTGACAAGGAACTAAATTAACTTTGTTAAGATGGACCGAAGGCATATATTTAGGGATGTCTCCGTGATCAACATGTTTAAAACCGGAAGTGGTCACCGATTGGTTAGAGAGTCTCTGAATATAGGCTTTCGACGCGGGCATGTCCGTTTAGTACAGTCGACACTCCGACCTAACTTCCGGCGAACCACGGTAACTATGAGGCTATGAGTGGCGTAATTGGTTGCATGCGGGACGTGGGGGATGGATACTGTAGGAGTAAGTATACGAAGAGGAAATCTGAACTCTTGGACGCTTGGACTTATAAGGGAACGCAGAGCAAACGAAGACGTTACGTCTGTCGATGTCAAACTACTTTCCAAGCAAATCCGCAGACTAATACGCCGACACTTTCACTACTCAGATACACAACGGGTTACCGAAGCGACTGTGCAGAATAGAGGATCGAAGGTTTTTGTGAAGAAGCTTGGAAGAAGCCACCTGATAAAGGTTATGACTGACTCTGGGGTTACCGTTTCTTCTAAGCCTGAGATCTTGTCTCAGATCAAAGCTTTCTATAGCAGATTATGTACGTCGCCTGCTCTTCATCCCGATACCCTGGAAAGGACGGAATTTCAGTTGAGCTTCTTAGGGCAGGAGGCGAAGCTGTGTTACGAGAACTAAAAAAGATTTTTAATTTTGTCCTTCAGCGGGGCGTACCTCCCAAGGCATGGCTTGTAAGTGATGTTGTTTTGTTTTTTAAGAAAGGTGACAAAACAACTTCTTCAAAATTACAGACCAATTTCACTTCTTGTCCGTAAATATGGACTTATTTAAAGTTATTCTCAAGAGTTTTGTCGAATCGTCTTAGCACAAAGCTTGACGAAATCCGGTTGCAGGAGCGGGCTGGGCTGCAGAGGATTTCGCACCACGGACCACATTTTCACCGTAAGGCAAGTTGTGCAACAGACACAATCAATCGCTGTGCCTTGCCTTTGTGGACTATGAGAAAGCTTTTGACTCTGCCTGGGCTGTTCTGAAAACTTTACAGCGATGTCGGTCAATTGGCGATACGTCGAAGTACTGAGAGCATTGTATGCCGCAACTTTTATGTCTGTTTTGATTCCGGGAGGTCAATCAAGGCCAATCCAATTGTATCGGGGAGTGCGACACAGGGATATCATTTCCCCGAAACTGTTCAATGATGTTTTAGAGAACGTCTTTAACACTAAACTGGGCAGAATGTGGCATAAATATTAACGGCGAGTACCTCTCACATCTTCGTTTCGCCAACTATATTGTTGTGTTGGCCGAATTGTTGGACAGCTTGCAGGAAATGTTGCACAGCTGAAATGAATCCTCCCGACGTATTGGCCTTAAGATGGACTTGGACAAGGCGAAGGTGACATGTTCAACAAACACGTTCTTCCTAGGCCGGTCAACATCGATGGTGCTATTCTCGGAGTCGTAGGCGATATGTTTACCTCGGGCAACAATTGCAATTTGATAACTTCGTGCAGGAGGCCGATAGATGGATTCCGTTGGGTTGGGCAACATTCCAGAAGCTTCGTCAGATTCTCACGTCGCTTATACCGCAGAACTTGAAGACAGAAGTCTTCAATCAATGCGCTTTCCCCGTGATGACCTACGGGGCCGAAACGTGGCCTCTTATTTTAAGATTCGTCCGCAAGTTTGCGGTAGCTCAATGAGCTATTGAATGTACTATGTTGGGTGCTTCTCTGTCCGACAGAATTCGTAAAGTAGTCATATGGCAGAGAAATAACTTATCCGTTATCACTCGACGAATAAGCTCGCTGAAGTGGCAATGGGCTGGTCACACACTCAGAAGAACAGATGGCAGATGGGCCAGTAAGTTTCTAGAGTGGAGGCCGCGTTTAGAAAAACAATTCTCAGTAGATCACAATGAACATGATACACCCACTTTCGAAGTCTTTTCTCACAATTTGGGAATTAGTGCAATAACGTAGATAATCGCTTACTTAAGCAACCTGGTATACAGCATTTACTATAAGCCATATTGAATAACTCAATAAACTGGTATGTGGAAAACTTTACTGATATGTGAAACGAAAATATGTGAAAATTTTTTCAAACGTTTATTCCGCTTAACGCTCAAATAATAAAGACATAAAATATGGCGGCATTATTTGAATGCATGCTATTGGTTATTTGAATGCAAGCGAATCCACCAATTACGCCATTGACACACCAATAACGTATTGGTCGATTAGAGGAAGCTTCACTTTTGGTCACGTCACGACACTTAACGGGAAAAGCAACTGTCAAATATATAAAGATTACGCCCCGTGTCTGTGAGTATAGCGTTGGTCCTATGCAAGCTCGTACGTGTGTTTTGTGATAAAACAAGTTTTTAAAATCAACTTGTTACGCAATGCAGACCCTCACAAATTATCCATGGGAGATCAAAGATGTCGATTCTGATGTAGTGAAGAAAAGAATGGAGAACTTTACTGGTGAATATTTATTATTGTTGTGAATAATTCGTAGGATTATGCAACACCGGTTTATGAAGTTTTAATTGTTATACTCGTAACAGTTGGCTTAGCGTAGCCGCTAAAATGTTATGATCCTGCGACTTCAACTGTCATCTGACTTCAATTGTTGTCCTTTGACTTCGATGGTAAAGATTTTAAGCATACAAATGTCAAAAAACGAAAAAAAATTGAGGACTGTCGACGCCCCTAAATATTCGCATAATTCAGGGTAACAACCCAGAAAAGTTGTCCTCCTTGACTCCTGCACTCCGATGGGCCATTTATAATACCTTTATCCTATTATCGGTCAACATACCTATTGCAACATAGATAACGCTATCTCACTGTACTAAGATAAGCTTCCACGACACGAAAGATAACACCGATTTTCGAGGGTTTCTTGCGAAAACTTAGCAATTGATAATTTGTTTTCTTACTCTTAGGTAAAGTTGAAGAACATTAGCTAGTTATTTCAATACTTTTACAGCAGAACACAATGGATTTGTTCGTGTCGGTCCCAAGGGCTACTTCTTGCCCAAGGTGTTCGAACAAGAAGCCGCAAAAATATACAACATGGAGATCAGACCTACTGATGTGTTTGTGATCAGTTATCCACGATCAGGTATTTGAGAGCAGAATGTATATAAATATATATATTTGACGTAGTAACGTCTTGTAAATCAATAATGCTAGTTGCACGCACTAAGTCGTTGTGGTGTACTACGTCATAGTAGCATTCCGAGACATTGTAATGTTCCGTATACACGGAGCCTGCGAGCGAGAGAGCGTAACAAGTCAATGTCTTTCCCTTCACCGATCAATTTCACAGATCAAATAGAGAACCGTTGGTAAATTTATATCGTCCCTGAACCTACTACTAACAGACAAAAAGTTTATAATACCTATAAGTGGGCAAACGAGCAACCGGGGCCTCTTGACGACTTGTCGTCTATAGACTTAGTATCCAATAGGACCCGTAGTGTCATACACTACAGTACCAGCTTACAAACTGGTTAAACATTCGAATTATCTGTTTGAAAATTTGACATTTTACACAACACATGCCATTAAAAATAGTTTAGAACTTGTAGACAAAATAACAAATGTATCGTTTGATGTAAATAACTCATTTACTAGCGTACCTGTAAGCGAATGCTTAGAAATTGTAGATGAATATATGTGTATCTCTACTTAGGAGGCACAACAGGTCATAGATTTAAAAGCAATTCTTAAGCCTGGAACAAAATTATTTTACTTATAATGGTAAAATTTATAAGCAAAGAGATGGATTAGCTATGGGTAGCCTTTTGTCTCTGTTATGTGCGGATATATTTATGAGTCGTTTTGTGCATGAAATATTTATTTCAGTTTGGAAAAATATGATATACTGGTATAGATAAGTGGACGATATAATATGTCTCTGGACAGAGGATCTCTACTACCAGTTTTTAATTATATAAATAGCCTTAATACAAATGTTAAATTTACAATGGAAATTGGTAATAACATTTTTAATTTTTTGGATATGACCATAGATATAACTACTGACAGACACAAGTCTAAAATATTTCCAAAACCCACATACAGTGATAATGTTATTCATGCGAAGCCTCGTCACCCAGACACGCATAAACACGCCGCGTTCCATGCATTAGTTCATGGACTCTTGAAGATTCCTCTCAATGAACAAAAATGAACTTAACACCATTAAAAACATTGCAGTGAATAACTATTAAATACCCAAGGGGTAAAATACCGTATATAGGTACTTTGTCCTACCGATTTTTGAGAGTACTAAGCGGCGGTGAAACAAAAATAGTCTTCTATTCAACGGGTATTCTAAAAACACGTATTTGTAATGTTAAGGACAAAATTCCTATGGAGGACCGGAGTGTAACATGTAGTTTAACATGTGATACGTGTGGAGGTGCTTATGTCGGTCAAACCGGTAGGAAATTTAAAACTAGACTTGACGACCACATTTTCGCATGGAAGAATAAAGCTCACGGTTCTACATTTGCTGAACATCTAAACAAAGAAAATCACTTATTCAATAAAAAAAAAGTAACTTCATCTAACAAGAAAATGGACGCTCTAATAATACCTATATAAATACTCGAAATAAATCGTTTAAAAAATCAAATATTCTCATAAATGTTCAACAATGCTAACTCGTGTATTCCCGTGTATTTCAGATAACTATTTATAACATTAAACTACTTCACTATTTATAATATTAATTATATTTAAAGTAATTTATAATTTCTACATTAAGCTTTATTATTTATTATTTTAATATTCGGACACAAAACAATCGTTTATTTGTTAATAGATTTAACTAACTGTAACATTTTGTTTGACATATTTCAAAATTATGAATAATATCTAAAATTTCTAACATGTGTAATTGTATTATTATAACCAACTTACTAATTTTAAAATATATGAATAATTTCTACATTATACCTATTGTAAAATTCAGTGACATGTTTTTGCAAAATAATTAACAATATTTTAAATTATAATTCATAGATAAACCATTACCATAAATAAGTGGAATGGTGTTATACAGTTTGTTTTGGACTTTTTCTACTGAATCTTCATGTTAATTTTTGTATACCTGATGATGGATAACTCGAAACCGGTAGTAAAATGTGTATTTTAAATCAATAAATTTGTGGAAATAGTATAAAAAAATATTTTTTATTTAAGTTATAGACTTTTACATAATTCTTATGCACACGTATAAGTAATTAGTAATCCCCAACTTTAGTCCTCTTCGCCAATGAGCCACCAGAAAATCACGAAACGCGTGGCAGTGTCGTATGAACAAAAGATAGGCCTACCTCTTACAAAAAAAATTATACAATTTATATATATTCAATACATAATATCGCCATACATTGGTAACATTTAAAACCAAAAATTCAAATAGCATCTCTATCTTGTGCACGAAAGTGCTCTTTCTGTTGTTGCATGCCCCCCTTACCTGCCAGGTTGCTTGCCAGTGAGAGTGCCGTGCTACAACTGCAGCGGTATTGGGCGAGGCTGGAGAGGGATCACATCCCACCGTAAAAAATTGATTGATTTTTGTATTTCGTGCGCTTTATAAGTTAGGCGATGGCATATGTTTAAGGAAGTAAGGAAGTTGGCGGTGCTGCACCCCGTGTCTCGGAGAGCACGTTCAGCCGTCGGTCCTGCGCCTGATGTTGCATTCCCGATTCCCGCACTTGGGTCTGCAGAATCATATGTCCACTGTAATATATCCTGCGCAGACGGCTCTCCTCAGTAGAGATGACCGTTGTAGCCGAAATTCGTGTCTCCCTGTCCCATTGGTAATTTCCATCACAATAGGACAGGGAGACAAACTGCGCCGACCAGGCTACTCTATCAAAAGTCCCCCTCGACCAATGAACGCCACAATATGCTAAAACCATTCAGATTTATTATATATATATATATCCATAATGTTACTGTTGCCATAATATCTGTACGATATTATGGCAACAGTAACATTAATAAAGATTCGTTCTTTCAATAAAATATCTAACACAGGTACAACATGGACACAAGAACTCGTTTGGATGGTCGCAAATGACTTGGATTACGCCACGTCGGACGCAGTACCGCTTTCTAAGAGATGTCCCTTTTTAGAGTAAGTCAATAACTTTTAGCAGTAATTCAAGTATTCAGAAAAAGTATAAAGACGTTCAGAAAAAGTATAAAGAGGACACATTAGAATGTTTGTTTCTTAGTTTATTTACATGGAATATGCTCCGAAACGACTGTTCATAAAAAATATTTTCCCATTTATTCTACGTTATCTGCGATGAACATGGGCTATACAACGTATTCCAAAACGAGACAGATGATATAGAGCTGTCGCCACAGACGTTCTGTCATTAATCGAATTTGTTGTCACGGTAGGTGACGTGAAATGATTACGCGGTAAAATTTTTGTACTTTTGTAAAGCAATGAATTTTCGCCGTAGCGAAGCGGGGACGCACATCTAGCATCTTATATAGCAGTAGGTATTTAGAATAAATAATTGTAACATTCGAAGGATTAACGACACATGTGCGTTACACATTGTATCCAATTACTTGGAATAACGATTATTTTCTAATTTCATTCGGTTGCGAAATTTTGAGGTTATGCTGTATAATAATGCCAAAAATTTCCTTCATCATGATTCACGTAGTCACTCGTTTGACATTCTTATGCAATATATAACAAAAACCCTGTTGTTCCTTTTAAACATGCATACATTAACCTCTTCTACACTCGGGATCATGAAAATGTCCAATGAGCTGATTGGTCCATCAAACCTATCAGGCCTACGGAACATTTTAATTTACGAATAATAAAAATATTGTAGTGGTTTAGACCTTTTTCAATAAACGCCAAGACGGCCGATCTCCTGCTACTCGCATCCATCCCGGACCAGCTACTGCACGGAGATCATCTTCCCACCTGGTGAACGGTCCACCAAAACGTTTTCCTAAGCACGGCCTCCACCTCCAGAAACTTAGTGACCCATCTGCAATCTGATCTTCTGAGTGTGTGACCAGCCTATTGCCACTTCAGCGAGCTTATCCTTCGTCTTGACGTTCATTGAAAGAGGCCTATGTCCAGCAGTGGAACCGATAAGGGCTGATAATGATGATGGTAATGTAGTACTTTATTAAGTACGTTGTAGTTTTAAGTTGAACAGTACTACTCAATGACATACATTTCTAAAATTGAACAACAGGGTTTTATGACATATTGTTTAGGTGGGTACCCAGGGGTTTTATGGGGGCACGCGGTATCACGTAGCACCAAAAGAAATTTCAAATGGAGTAGAAGGGGTAAAGAATAGGGCATTATGGTTTTTATTCAGCGTGGCCCCAAAAAAAAAGCAAGAAAATATATCCTGTACATACCTTCTCTGAATTCCTAAGAAAATATTCTGCTGCTCCTCCTTCAAATTCATTTGATAAATAATTCTCAAGATATTTGTTAAAATATATAATATGCACTAGCGGATCTGGCAGACTTCATTCTGGCTTAGCATCTGTACTACCGGGTCTAATTACGTTCTCTAACCATACCATATAATTGAAAAATACTTACAAAATTCCTATGTATATGTGGGTTCGGTGGCTACCAAATTTGGTTACGTAATATTTTGCATTCACTATCTGTTATGTTATGCAGGTTTTCGGTCGTCTTCAATCCACTTATGATGGACAAATTTCGTGAGGAGAACAAACACGACGAACAATATTTAAAACTCCTGGGGACCATGGCTGATTCCGGTCTGCAACTGTTGGGGAAAACCACAACACGACGTTTCATCAAAACTCACCTACCACTCTCTCTCCTGTCGCCAAAACTATTAGACACAGCGAAGGTGATATACGTGGCTCGGGATCCCAGAGATGTTATAGTGTCCTACTACCATTTGAACAGATCTATACGTACTCAGGGATACGTTGGAGATTTCAAAACTTACTGGAATTATTTCAGACAAGACCTACGTAAGTAATATTTTGAAAGGGTGATCTCAGCTATCGAGGCTCTGCATTACATTTTATTTTTTCAGATCATTTCACGCCATATTTTGAACACTTAAAAGAATCGTGGGAGAAGAGGCACCAGGCCAATATGCTGTTTCTATTTTACGAGGAACTTGTAAAGGTATGTTACCTTATTTTTTTGCTCCCTTATCACTTGATATACTATTTATAAAATTTAAGTTATGAAGTTATTTTTATTTTATTTATTTAATTTAAAAAATATTATTAACAAAATTTAGTGAGCTCTACTAAAAGCTCAAAATATTTTTTTTGAATATGCAGCTCCGTCATTTGTGATTGTGTGTATATTTTGAAAATGCGAGTGAAGAGAAAACTAAATTTAAATATTATATGATTCATATGTGGGTAGTTTACGTTTTTCAGCTCATGTTCGTTTTTAAAATATCGATCGAAAAAAATATTAATGTAACTTGTAATGTCATTTTTCTGTCATTCATATCATATCGTTATTCATAATAACAATTTAGTTTTTCACTTTTAACAAAAAGTTGACCCTCAGCACGTCCCAAAGTTGGTATAACCCAGATTTGATTTAGTCGCTCTTATTGTTGCATCCACACTTTAAAGATGGAAGATTGTTCGGGATATTCTTGAGGTACCAGCCACACACCACCATTTAAACCAGCCTTATTATGAATAAAATACATGCACTAGGTAAACCTAAAAAAAAATATGAACATTCTTCTCCTTATCGTCCCTCAATGATGAAGATCGTCTAATATAATCGAATCGAATCGAACATATGAAAGCACATTGTGGTTACAGGACCTACCCGCAGCTGTCCGCCGCGTGGCTGCTTTCTTTGACAAGCAGTTCTCGGAGGAACAGATATCGCGCCTGTGTGAGCACCTCAGCATCGACAGCTTCAAACACAACAAATCCGTGAATTACGATGAAATGAAGACACTCGGCATCATGGTGGACAAAGAGGATGGGTTTATTAGAAAAGGTATAGACGAAACGCGATCGCAATATGCGACGGTGACCTGTAACCGAAAGGTACCTCCTCGGTCGTATCAATGTTGCATGACACTTACTAGTTTAATGATTTTCAGGAAAATTGGGAGGCTGGCGCGACTACTTCGACGATGAAATGGCTGCCGAAGCAGATAAATGGATAGCTGATAATCTAAAAGACACAGATTTCCGCTATTCACACTTTTAATAATAAATTAATAATATATAAAATAATGTTTTTATTATATAAGAATTCTCAATTATTTTAAAAGTGGTCAATGAAACGGAAAGTTTTCTTAATGCGTTTCCCCGCATTTACGCGCCATCACCGGCCCTGGGTGAGGACAAGTGATGTGTGAGGCTCGCGGCACATTGTAGTGCCGAATTCCCAAAAAAACCACTGCGAGTGCCATCAGTGCCGCCTCTGGTGACGTGTCTCGGAACACATCATCAGGGCACCTCGATGCCTAGTCAGCCTCCTAAGGGACCGGTGACTCCACCACAGAAGGATGGCCCCACATCACAAGAAAACCCCGCCATCTATAGGACAGTGCAATGGTTGAGGTTCCCATCCTCAGCAAGGAGTTGGCAAGGGCCACATACGCTGAAGGCGGTGGTAGTTCCACGTAGGGCGCCGGCGCGGACGCGGGCACTGGTGGCCGGCGGGGCTCACGCATGAGCGCAATAGCCCCCGCACGGCGATTCTTTGCTTCACGCACGTACACCGGTCATGAGCGGCTATTGGCTGGATGGGCGTCAGAGCAGTTGACACATATGGCTGCATCCGTTCTCGGACGTGGGCAGTCCCACCGCCGCATCGCACGCAAACTATCGGGCGGTGGCAGTGGGCGCTTGAGTGCCGGAATTGTTGACACCTATGGCACTGCGCGGGCCCCGAGATCTCGTATATACCCGGGATGGTGTTCCTCGTCCTCTTCAGGGTGGCCATGAAGATGCATCCCGGTCTCCCCTTCCTGGCGTGGATCTGACGGACGAACTGGGGCTCGAAGCCGAGCCGCTCCAGCTCCGCCATGATGTCCTCTGGGCTTGTATTTTCCAGGAGGCCTCTTATGGCCACCTTAACAGCCTTCTCCGTCGGTAGTGGCGTCGGCCGAGGCGCCTGCGCAGCTCTGCGAAGTGTTGCACCCAGTCCGGCAGGCGCTCAACCACCAATGGTGGGTAGCGCGGTGTCTTCTCGGGCGGGCGTGGCTTGGCGGCTGCGACAGCAATATCTCCCGTCTCGCTCTCGGCCGGTGAGGTGGGTCGGGACAGTATGGGCATGGAGTCTCCATAGGCGTCTGTGCGGCTGCGGCCGCGAATGAACGAGCCGCAGGCGCCTGTTGGGAAGTGGATGCAGAAGTCGATGTCGATGCGGTTGCAGCCATGTCTACATACCGCTTTGTAGGTGGACTGGTCGATGGCACGGTGAGCTCCGTCTCAGGACGCGTGCGCTTCGCGGCGGTCTTGGTACGTGGATCTCGCGGCGGGCTGCGCTGCTCGAGCGGCACGGGTGCAGGCGGCGTTAGTGCAGGTGGCGTCGGCTGCGGCTGGATCGGGCTCGGGTCTCTTCTACTTGACGTGGTGTCGCTGTGCAGGGATGAAGAGGCTGTGCTAACCGCGGAGGATGATAGGGGGAAACCTCCCTGGCGGATCAAGTCCACTATTCCCCTGTATCTCTCGCGGGGGAGATTCTTCTTTATACTTTCGCGGTTGGCGCGAAACACTTTAACGTCCTGCAGGCGAGAAGCGTACTCTGCAGGCGTGAGCTCGGAGGCGTGTCCCATGCCGGATGGAGCTGGTCCGGACTCTCCGGATGGAGGGATCAGTTCCTTCCGCCCCGGCAACGCACTTCCGTGAGGCATGCTCGGCACTGGCTTCCCCGAACTCTGGCTGTGCGGCGTTCTACTGGACGGTGCACCAGGAGTCTTAGACGCGCGAGATCGCGAGGTCGACCTCGAACGCGTCGCCGGCTCCTTCGGTGCACTTGGTTTGCGTGCGCCATCCATGATTGCCCACGCGAGACTTCACACTCTTCACAAAAACGGCAGTTGCTGGGCGTGGACAACCTCCGCGTGACCACTCGGCGACCGCGCTGGCTTGCACGGCCGCCGGGAAGCTGTTCGTGCCTAAAACACCAATAATGCAATCACACTCGGTTACTAAATAACTCCGCGATGATTCTTATTTGTAGGGTAGCCTGGAGAGGTGGTTGTCACGAGCGTACAATACGTCCGCACGCGACGAAGGTTGGGCCTATGTGGACTACGCCGCAGAACCCCGTGGCCTACTTATATACTTGGCTAGTAGCCCCTCGCACCTTCACCCGCGTACTCCATCCCCAAGAACATAACCTTAACCTTATTCAAGACTCCACTGAGGTTCGTAAAATTTGTCCTTAGCGAATGTAGGCACCGTAAAATGAACCTATTTTTTCTTGACGCGGGGAAACGCATTTACGCGCCTTCACTCGCCCTGGATGGGGATCGGTCGTGTGTGGGACTCGCGGCACATGATAGTGCTGAAAAACCACTGCGAGTGCCATCAGTGCCGCCCTTGGTGGGGTGCCCCGGAACAGCAAATCATCACAGCACCCCGACGGCTAGTCAGCCCCGTAAGGGACCGGCTCCACCTCCACAGATGGGGTTGCCCCACACTACAGGACAACCCCACCGACTTTGGGACAGCGCAATGGGGTGAGGTTCCCATTCTCGCCCCTTACCCCTTGCGCAAAAGCGTACCCTTATAAGAGGAGTACCGAGAGCGCTTCCTCCTCCTGATCATTAGCCCCTCGGTTTAATTGGCTTCATCTGGGTTCACCCCAGGCTCTAAGCTCCACCGCCACGACATGGCTTTAACCGTGGTGGGGAATCTAAAATGAACCTAACCTAACCTAACCTGCCAAGTATCAAGTTTGTATTGGTATTTTGTATTTATAAACCTCAAAGTAGATGTTGATTTGCTGATTATACAATTGCTCTTGGAATTTATGTAAAGGGCTTAATGAAATTCCATAAAACGGGAAAATACAGAGTAGGACAGGTAAAATAAACAAGGGACGCATAAGTCATGATGTGTCCCTATGAGAGTCCCTCGTTAGTCGACATAAAATTTTACTCTTCCTGGGACTCATCGGGTTTCTACTCTCTAACTTGGATATAAACAAAATACTTCGAAATTAGATGTGTAACGCCTTCTGTTTTTAAAAAGCAATATAATTGACTCATTGTTGCGTACAGATTTGCACAGAGATTTGACAGATGAAAAAGGTGAATATGTCTCTGAAGAGACGAATATAATAAAGCAAAATTTTCAAATTTTTTGTGATTCTAAATAACTTTACTCTCATTTTCCATGTCATATCCTTAAAGCCTTTTTTGTGCACTTTTCCCGTTTGCAGTGTAGGGAGACAATGTTTTTTTGGGCGCGCGATTTGATGTTTCATTGAATAATTGAGTGAAGTCACGTTATATAAGAGATGTTGCTCGCGACTTCATCCGCGTACTTCTCGATTTTGAAAATAATAACTGAAAATATCTTCCCCTGAAGGTTCTACATGAGATGTTCTAGTTTCTAAAATAAATTACACCCTAAAAGTTAGCTATCCAACAGGAATAAGTTCCATTTAAATTCCTCCATTGGTTGCGGAGATTAGCGTGTACAATCATGAAAACCTAAAAACAGACAATTTTTTTTTTGTATCTTCGCTGCTTCATTAGTAGAGTTTGGTTTGAAAAGTATTTAATGTACAGACACACTTTTTACTGTTTTATTATATGTATGGAAGTATAGTTTACATGAATAATTTCCCTATCTAATATACATTTTTAAAACAGAATTGTAGCATTTTTATGAC
This sequence comes from Eumaeus atala, assembly GCA_017140195.1. NCBI lineage: Eukaryota > Metazoa > Arthropoda > Insecta > Lepidoptera > Lycaenidae > Eumaeus > Eumaeus atala. The sequence goes on from JAFELO010002471.1 coordinate 135,944, forward strand.
TATTGACGCCCATAGACATCCGTATAACCTATATGCAGATGTGTTGCAACGTTGTTTAACAATTTATATCAATTATAAAAGGTGTCAACATTGGGGGTAAAAGGAATATTACAGGCTTGGTCAGACTTTTAAATACATTTATTTAATTATGGTCTCTACATACTCACAATTAAGAACAATCTTAAATTAATACAAGGAACAAACAATGGAATCAATAAAGTTTTTGAAAGTGGTTATTAAAAAGTTCGAGAATGAAGTCTTCTCTGGGTAATAATATACAGTAATTCCATAGTTGAAGATTATAGTGACATCATGTCTTCATTTTGAATCCAACCAAAAAAAGGCTCTGAAAAGGAAGACACAACCGACAAGATCCCGTCCCATTCGATTGGCTTCATGGGCCAACTAAAATCAGGCAATATGTATATATATACTCAGTTACAATTAAATAGAATTTAACAACCAACTTTCACACTTTGCAAATACTATTCAAACCGACACATTAATGATTCGGTCAAACAAAATGCACACATAAGAGAATTAAGACATTTTAACATTAATAAAGATTTTTCGAAACATAAGATATGGAACATGGCGTTGGCAAGAAATAATGAACTCAACCTTTTATATGAAATATAAATATTTGTCCGTGGTATTTGTCACGAATATTACAACCTTTTTATAAAATGTTTAAGTAGCAAAAACATAATTGTTACAATTTCCTCTATTGGGCCACCGTAAACTGACAAACCATACAAACACGACGAGCATAGCTGCCACTTCACACCGGTACCAAGGGATCAACAAACGAGGGGTGATTGATAAGTATCCGAAACGACAAGGAAAAGCTTTAACAATCTATTTAAACCAATTTTAATTTTCAAAGTAAAATACTATTTTCACCTTCTACCTCGTTGCATTTAGTCAGTTGCCTCACTGAACCAATTTGATAAAATGTTTTCTCTAACCCATCAAAATACTCGTCTGAGGCGACAATGACTTCGTCATTTGAAGACAATCTTCGGCCACCTAACCATTTCTTGAGAATGGTTAGGTGGCCTCGGGAATAAGTGGAACGGGCCAGACCTGTGGAATATGTGGGGATGCGGTAACAATTTGAACTGCAACTCATGAAGTTTGGCAACTGCAACCCTTGACAAGTGCACAGGTGCGTTTTCGTGGTGGAATAAAAACTTTCTTTTTGGCGTAATGAGGCCGTTTCTTTCGGATTTCTTCACTAACTTTTTGCAGCAAGCTCGCATAATACTCTCCATTTATTGTTTTTCCTCTTTACAAATAATCCATTAAAATAATCCCTTGTGCATTCAAAAAAACAGTCGCCATCATAAGCGCCGATCATTCACAACGGTTTTTTGAATCTTTTTGATCATGTCCGGATTCTTGACTACATTACACAGCCAAACCTGTTGGCATCTTCACAACTCCATCTCCCACATTTAAAATCAACCCAGGTGTGAACTGTACTCAATGCAGGAGCAGTATTACCTAAAATACTGCCTAGCTTGACTTCTATCTATCTGGGTTGCTATTTTCCCTTTTAAAACGTAAAACTTCATCAACGCACGAAATTGTTTCCTTCAATTATTGAGAAAATTTACGGCAGAGAAAATTCTAGGTCCCCCCACAAAGACACTATCAGTACAAATAAATTCAAATTTAGCGTTCTATTTTCGAGAAGATGATAGAATATAACGTAATAAATTTTGTTTACCTATCTTTTTTTAAGTTCATTGTTTTGGCCAGTTATCAATCACCCTGGTACCCTAAACAGTAATTAGTATATATCTATATTCTATATTCTTTATTGTTTCCATAAATATAAAACGGGTCCTGATTGGAAAGGAGTAATAGCGGGTCGTCTTGCCATTCGTTGAGAAGAGCATTTTATATTCAGCAATGATTCAGCAATGTTAGGCCTGTAAGATAATGTCATGCTGCATTGCAGCCGAATTGGATTAGCACGAACGGAGAGGTGCCTCTTGATCGCATGATACAGTCGCTGCTACACTTTCGCGTTTCAGCAGGTTTGTGAGATGACGGTGTTTGGTGGACCGTTGGAAACGAGGTGGGAAAGAGGTGGTCAAAACTGTACAATTATGTAAATGTTTATTAGCGTCGACCTTCCGACTGCTTGTTGAGAGAGAGATTCAAGGTGGCAAAAGTATGAACGACAAGTGTTCAAGGATCATGACTGATGGCATTCGGTTCACTCGGCCTAGCCCTTAAAGGTTCCGGTGTAAAGGTGTCTTGGTTTCCTTCAATAAAGGATGGCAAACGACAACTACCGACCCACATGGAAATCCGCGTTATTGTCACTTTACGGCTGTGCCATGTGTTCGAGGAACCCCCAACCCACGACCCCCATCGTGCCAGTCCTATTCAGTTACAGTACAGCAGAGTTTGCTCTGCTGTACTGTAACTTAGTTGCTATACTATATAGTATAGCTATACTATATAGCTATACTATATAGTATAGCTATACTATATACTATATAGTATAGCTATACTATATAGCTATACTATACTATATAGTAGAGCTACCTCATACTATCATTTTTGCATTTACGGTACGGTACTCTCGTCTTAGTCGGTATCAAGACTGGCATACCCATAATCAGATTCGTCGAATGTTCTCAGTAGTCTCCGCAACCAGCGTGTTTGTGTGAAGAGAGTAGGCCGGACAAGTATTCAAGGATCATGACTCATGGCACCCAGTTCACTCTGCCTGTCAGGCATCTGGCGGAATGGTGTCTTGTTGTTACGTCTATATTTCGTAATATACGTCTTTTGTTTCTTACTACCAGTTAAAGGTCATGCGAAGTTACTATTTCTAAGATAACCGGTTGTGTTCGTGATTCTTATCTCGTCTTCTAACGTTATGTAGATAAATATTCAGCTACGCACGTATTGTGCATCTTTAATGAGCTTCGCATTAAAATAACTGGTTTTTTAAGTCGGTTTACGGACGATATAGTCCTACGTGATAACGGTCTTACGACAGGGTATAGCCCAGGTACATCGGATGTGGGTCCTGTTGCCTGCAGATCCGGGACCCTCCACTTATAGCGGCTGATGGCTCCCGTAGGGGTTTAGTTGGTATTGCTACCCAATGGCCGAGTCCAACATAGGTCTGGGGGTCTACCCGGGCTCCCAGGTATCATGCGTAAATGCATTCCCCTTCGTCACCAAAAAAAAAAAAAAAAAAGGTACATCGGATGTCACACCCTAGAACAAAAATTGTATTTAACAATATCCTGTGCGTCCTGCTATTAACGACAGAAGGCCACGCAATTTATAACATGACAGCTCAGCGATATGTCCGTAGAGCCGCCGCCGGCATGTTGCCTCAACAAACCACCACAACGAAGGCCATACGGCTTATTACGGGAGATATTCCAAGGCACCTAAGCCATATAAAAATTGCGCAAGTGCGGTGCAAATAAAAAGATAGCGCCTATGGCTTCTGTCCAGCCGGGTGGCTAGACAGAAACCAACCAGAACTGTCCGATTGTTCCGGCCCCGCCTCTAGTTACCAATGTCTGGTTCCCGCCCCTCAAATGTCCTCACATACGCTGTGGCTGTGGTACAATAGCCACGTTCTACTGTTGCAGGATACGTTTTTAAAACGTGTAATATTCCAAAACCAGCAACTATTCATTAATTCGGACGGATCTGTATTTACAGCTGGTAAATTTAACAGTCGCAATACCTGTTGGGGGAATTTCCATACGACCCCCAATGGTACAAGGCTAGCTTACAAATTATGCTATTATCCCCACCCGAATAGTATCGAATGTAGTAGAGTAAACGCTCCTTCCTAGAGTAAGCGCGCAACAAAATTATAGTACGCATATATATCGCCTTCCTTGAGGGATCACCTTCCCAGACATATGGAAGGAAGCCACTGTGATCCAGTATCGTCAGTTCGTTGGCTAAATTCTACGAGAGAGTTCTCCTCGAAGCATCAAAGATGTATTGAGAGATAAGGAAATCTTCATGCACCAGCAATTCGCAGTTCGTAAAGCTCACAGCTGTCTGTAGCAAGTACATCAACAATATATTATACTTCAGTAGTTTCGTAAGACCTGCCTTGCAAACTATATCGTCTAGAATTACCAGATAGACTAGTACTTATTATTTAGTACTACACATCTAACCGGGATAGTTGTGAGTAGCAGGAGGTCGGTCGTCTTGGCGTTCATTTAAAGAGGTCGATGTCCAGCAGTGGGCTGATAATGATGATGATGATATCTAACCGGCACTTACCAGATGGAGGGCACACCGTCCTCCTTTCGATCTCTACGAATCTGAGTCCCCCTGGAATCCGTATTATCCCCAAACCTGTATAGCCTGTACACGAGCGACGACCCGCACCATCACAGGCTAGAGTTGGCGATGTTCGTAGACGATACCGCCCTTTCATAAGTCTAAGGTCAGTTAGTGTATCTCACGCTAATCTCCAGCGGGCTGTCACAGCGCTCGATGAGTGGTTTGCAAAATGGACTATAGAAGGCAACTCTGGAAGGAAAACTGCTATATGATTTGGTGGCGCGGCTGTTGGCGGCACTAGGCATAATAATCTAGGCTCTAGGGCACAGAAATACCCAGAGTAAATAGCCGCATATTTATTATGGCGATGCTTTGCCTTCTTTCCTCCTCCACTGTAGTGGGCCACTGGCTACCCACAACTACACGAAATATGGAAATCCGCACAATTACCATGCCGATGCGTTGCCTCGTTTTTTCCACCACTCTAGTGGGCCACTTGATACTCACAAACTACACGAAACATGAACATCCGATTAATTACTATGCCGGTGTTGTCTTCCTTTCCTCCTAAACTCTAGTGGGCCACTGGCTACTCACAAACTACACGAAACATGAACATCCGCATAATTACTATGCCAATGTGTTGCCTTCTTTCTTCCTCTACTCTTGTGGGCCACTGGCTACTCACAAACTACACGAAACATGAACATCCGCATAATTACTATGCCGGTGTGGTCTTTCTTTCCTCCAAAAATCTAGTGAGCTTCTGGCTAATCACAAACTACACGAAACATGAACATCCGCATAATTACTATGCCGATTCGTTGTCTTCCTTTCCTTCTCCTCTCTAGTGGGCCACTAGCTACTCACAAACTACACGAAACATGAACATCCGCATAATTACTATGCCACTGTGTTGCCTTCTTTCTTCCTCCACTCTTGTCGGCCACTGGCTACTCATAAACTGTACAAAACATGAACATTCGCATAATTACTATGCCGATGCATTGCCTTCCTTTCCTTCTCCACTCTAGTGGGCCATTGGCTACTCACAAACTGTACGAAACATGAACATTCGCATAATTACTATGCCGATGCGTTGCCGTCTTTCCACCTCCACTCTAGTAGGCCACTGACTACTCACAAAATGCACGAAACATGAACATCTACATAATTAAAAAAATACCTTCACACTTATATATATATTGTATATATAGTGTATGCCCGGGGAAAAACATACAAAGAGGCGGCTCGGCTGGCCGAGGTCAGTCTAGACCTCGTGATCGGAGAGGAGAGGGTCAGGTTGAGCCCCCAAATCAAGTATCTGGGGCTCATCCTTGGCGGAAGGTGGACCTTCGGCCACTTCGATATGGTGGGGACCGAACGTCGTGAAGGCGGCGAATGCGCTGGGCAGACTCCTTCCGGTTTCCAACATTGGAGGACCCAGCGCCGGCTGCAGGCAGCTGTACTCCGGTGTCTGTCGGAGTATGGCGACGTACGGTGCTCAGGTTTGGGCGGATCGTCTCGATGATAGAAATAATCTGCGCTTCGCGCACAGGGTCATCGCAGTGAGTTCGATTCAGCGATTCAGGGCTACCGTGCGGTTTCGTGGGCTGCAGCTACGGCCCTAGCCGGCGACCCCCCGTGGGAACTAGTGGCGGAGGTTCTTGCCGAGGGCTACTCCTATGTCTCAGATAGGAGGGCTCTCTTCTTGAACCCCACGCATGACGAGACCCTGCGGGTCCACCAGTTAGGGCCACCTAACACCTGGTTGCTTTGGTGAGTGTTGGACGGCCCACAGGGAGCCGACGACTCGTTGTCACGATTATGACGCGGCGGTGGACTCGGCCCAGCACACCCTCGAGGTGTGCCCGAGATGCGCGTCGCTGCGTCATGATCTGACATCAGTTGTCGGAGGGGACTTGTCAAAGTCGAGCATCATCGTCGCGATGCTCGGCAGCGACGAGTCCTACCAGGCGATGTCTTCCTTCTGCGAGACCGTCATGTCCCAAAAAGAAGCCGACGAGCGGGTGAGAGAGGAGGTGCTGACGCGGCCTCCCCCCCCCACCGACGTCGAATGGGGGTACGAAGGAGTTGCTATCTGCAACACCATCAGTAGTGCTCCTGTGTTGCGTGTCGGGCCGGAATGGGAATCCGGTCTATAACAACATCAAGACACGGCGTCGTGGGGACTGGTTATAGCGTTACCGGAGAGTCCCCGAGGAGGTGTAGTCTGGCCTTTTCGCCGAGGCCAGCCTGTCGCTGGAGGGATCATGTTGCCTGCAGATTCAGGACCCTCCATTAATAGTGGCTGAAGGCTCCCGTAGGGTTTCTGTTAGTATTGCTACCTAATTTCCGAGTCCAACATAGGTCTGGGGGCATACCCGGGTTCCCAGGTATCATGCGTTAATGCATTTTCCTTCATCACCAAAGAAAAAGAGGAAGTTTCGTGCCTGGTACTGAGGCCCATGATGTCACAGGTGGCAAACCTGTGGCCACTTCGGGCGCATTCCAATACCGGACAATGTAATGAATGCTCAGAATAATATGAAAAACATTTAATAATAGTTACCCGATCTAGGGATCGAATCCAGGACCCCACGCGGCTAACGGTCTTAACAGGCGGCACCCGCACCGTCACACCACAGAGGCGATGAACGAAACATGAACATCCGCACAATTACTATGCCGATGCGTTGCCTTCTTTCCTCCTCCAATCGGGTGTAACATAACGGCTACTCACAAACTACACGAAACATGAACATCCGCATAATTAATATGCCGTTGCGCTGTCTTCTTTCCTCCTCCACTCTAGTGGGCGACTGGCTACTAACAAACTATACGAAACATGAACATCCGCATAATTACTATACCGATGCGTTGCCTTCTTTCCTCCTCCAATCTAGTGTAACATCGGCTACTCACAAACTACACGAAACGTGAACATCCGCATAATTAATATGCCGTTGCGTTGTCTTCTTTCCTCCTCCACTCTAGTGGGCCACTGGCTACTAACAAACTGTACGAAACATGAACATCCGCACAATTACTATGCCGATGCGTTGCCTTCTTTCCTCCTCCAATCTAGTGTGACATCGGCTACTCACAATCTACACGAAACATGAAAATCCGCATAATTAATATGCCGTTGCGTTGTCTTCCTTCCTCCTCCACTCTAGTGGGCCACTGGCTACTAACAAACTGTACAAAACATGAGCATAATTACTATGCCGATGATGCGTTGCTAACTTTCCTCCTTCACTCTATTGGGCCACTGACCATTCATATATTGCACGAAACATGTACATCCGCATAATTACTGTGCCGATACGTTGCCTTTTTTCCTCCACCACTCCAGTGGGCCACTGGCTACTCCAAACTGCACGAAACATGAACATCCGCATAATTACTATGCCAATGCGTTATCAAATATATATAAACTCACAATAATTTACTCAGTGAGTAGTACAGCGCTGGTCTTAAGCACGCTCTTACGTATGTTTCGTGATAAAACAATTTTTTAAATTCAACTTGTTACGCAATGCAGACCCTCATAAATTATCCATTGGAGATCAAAGATGTGGATTCTGATGTAGTCAAGAAAAAAATGGAAAACTTTACTGGTGAATATTTTTATTTTTGTGAATAATTAAGCAACACCGGTTTATGAAGTTTTAATTGTTATGATAGTCGAATTAACAAGTTCTATATACTAATTATAGACGCAGCTGTAGCTATTGATCAGTTTTAGAAGAAATTTCTACAGTAACTTATATTGTATAACTTTCTTCTTGAAAATTTATTTTTGTACATTTCATTTGTAGGTGAATATGAAACCAGATATTATTTTTATTGAACAGATTTCTAAAACTGATCAATAGCTACAGCTGCATCTAATCTTTACTTATAGTATAGGGGGCAAACGATAAATCGTAGCCTTTTTACGACTACCGACGCCACTGAACATTCGCATAATTATTATGCCAATGTGCGGCCTCCTATTCCCCTCCACCCCAATGCAAACCGCACTAAACCACAGAAGATATCACTTTACACAGGTACCGTGTGAGCGAGAGGTGCCTCCCCGGTCGTGCCCAATTCTGCTGCAATTCAGCATGGCACTACCTCTTACAAATGAAATAAGTGTAAACTAGAACTTCGTTCTTGAACTGGTTGTCACACTTCAAGTACAAAGTTCTCCTCTCTTTCTCTCCATATGCTGCAAGCGTTATTACTAATGTAATGGGATACAGTGAGACTGGCCAAAATATGGTATTGGCCAGGAATGATGTAGGGTAACAAGAAGTAGAGGGTGGCAAACAAGCAGTGATTTTTGACGAATACAGACCCTCATACACTACTTCTTTTCCTGTTTTGTCTTAAGCATAGAGCGTAAAATATTATGATCCTACTACTTCAACTGTCATCCTACGACTTCAATTGTCATCCCACGACTTCAAGTATTATCCTATGACTTGATGGTAAGAATTTTAAACAAACAAATTTGTCGCGGTTTATTAAATTATTTATGTTGCCCGACGTTTCAGAAGCTTTACAGCAACCATGGTCACGGGTGGACTGAGATGACAGAAGTCCTGATGTACCAAAGTTTTTAAAAGTACCCGAAGAATTATAATTTTATATAATAAGTACTGTTTGCGTTAATCGGAACATAAATAATTTAATAAACCGCGTAAAATCCTTAAAAGTAGTTTTATTGTCATGTCTAACATTCGCGTAAACTTAAGACATCAAAACAAATTCGTAGTAAGTAAAATCAGGTCAAATGAGATATTTTTTTTTTTATATTATAGGGGGACAAGCGATTAGTCGAAGTCTTCTGAGGACTATCGACTCTCCTCCGCCTCGCCTCCTCCACTCCGATGGGCCATTTATAATACACGTGACATAAACATTTTCAATATTCCAAGGCTAATCCTTTATCCTATTATCGATCGACATACCTATTGCAACTTAACGCTATCCCATTGTTGCTAGGACAATCCTCCACGACATGAAAGATAACATCGATTATCGAGGGTTTCTCGCGAAAACTTTGCAATTAATAATTTGTTTTCTTATTGAGTTTAATGCATCAATATCAATACAAATCCCACCAAAAACATCCTGTAAAAATGTAGCCCAGACTCGTACTCCAAGACTTCGCTTTAAGATCATCAGTTCATACCCGAAAAACAAGAACACATTTCTTTCAACCTGACCATTAGGTAAAATTAAAAAATAGTGGTTAGTTATTTTAATACTTTTACAGCAGAACACAATGGATTTGTTCGTGTCGGTCCCAAGGGCTACTTCTTGCCCACAATGTTCAAGCAAGAAGCCGCAAAAATATACAACATGGAGATCAGACCTACTGATGTGTTTGTGACCAGTTATCCGCGATCAGGTATTTGAGAGCAGAATGTATATTTGACGTAGTAACGTCTTGTAAATCAATAATGCAAGTTGTTGTGGTGTACTACGTCATAATAGCCTTCAAATATATCGTCCCTAAACCGATTAAAACACTGTTGTTTACTTATAATAAATTGGGCAAACGTAAATCGAGGCCCTTTGAGGAGTAACGGCGCCTATACATATTCAATACATAATGTCGCCACACATTAGATCCCTATCATAATTATCATCATTTACCCAACTGTCATTTGTTCTCTATCTTGTGCACGAAAATACTCCTTCTGTTGCTTCATGACCCCCTTACCTGCCAGATAAATCGGTAGTGAGAGTGCTATGCTGCGCCTGATGTATTCCCATCAAAATAGTAGAACAAGGGAACAGAGTGCGCACTTGTGTCTGCAGAAACATGTGCCTACTGTGATGTATCCTGCACAGATGGCTCTTCTCAGTAGAGATGGCCGTTGTAGCCGAAATTCGGTTTGATTTGACCGCCCTCACCGATGTGACAGGTATTATGGCAAGAGTAACATTAATAAAGATTCTTTCTTTCAATAAATCATCTAACACAGGAACAACATGGACACAAGAACTCGTTTGGATGGTCGCAAATGACTTGGATTACGCCACGTCGGACGCAGTACCGCTTTCTAAGAGATGTCCCTTTTTAGAGTAAGTCAATAACTTTTAGCAGTAATTCAAGTATTCAGGAAAAGTATAAAGACGTTCAGAAAAAGTATAAAGAGGACACATTAGAATGTTTGTTTCTTAGTTTATTTACATGGAAAATGCTTCGAAACCACTGGTGCTTTAACAGAAAATATTGAACCATTTATAATACGTTATTTGTGAAGAACATAGGCAATATAATGTATTCCAAAATGATATAGATGACCATGGCAGCTTCGATGATGTCATAAAGCCGTGGAACAAATATCAAAGTAAATTATTGAAATGTCGACACAGACCTTCTGTCATTAATTGAATTTGTTATCACGGTAGGTAACGTGAAATGTTAACGCAGCCGAAATATTTGTATTTTTGTAAGGCAATGAATCTTTGGCGCAGTACACCCGCGAAGCGGGGACGCACATCTAGCATCTTATATAGCAGTAGGTCTTTAGAATAAATAATTAACATTTATAACATTAGAAGGACCTACGGGACATTATAATTTACGAATAATAATAATAATATTGTATTGATTTAGGTTTCATTCAATGAACGCCAAGATGGCCGATCTCCTGTTACTCGCATCCATCCCGGACCAGCTACTGAACGGAGATCATCTTCCCACCTGATGAACGGTCCACCAAAACGTTTTCCTAAGCACGGCCTCCACCTCCAGAAACTTAGTGACCCATCTGCGATGTGATCTTCTGAGTGTGTGACCAGCCTATTGCCACTTCAGCGAGCTTATCCTTCGTTTTGGCGTTCATTGAAAAAGGTGACCAGTAATGGACAGATGCAGGCTGCTGTTGTAGTGATTTGATAATTATTTTGTAGTTCTAAGTTGAACAGTAATAATCAGTGACATGCATTTCTAAAATTGAACAACAGGGTTTTATGACATATTATTTAGGTAGGTACCCAGGGGTTTTGTGGAGGCACGTGGTATAACGTAGCACCATACGAAATTTCAAACCGAGGAGAAGGGGTAAAAAATATGGCATTATATTTTTTATTCAGCGTGGCCCAAAAAAAAAAAAAAAGAAAAAAATTATGTCCTGTAGATACCTTATCTGAATTCCTAATAAAATATTCTGCTGTTTCTTCAGAGAAATTAATTTGATAATTATTCCCAAGATTTTTGTTAAAATATATTAGGTCCTTACATATGGAATTGTCGTTTTGTATGGGATCCTACAAAAGGTCGAATATTTTTTAGTATAAAATATTTAATTAATCGAAGTATGAACCATTGTCTTCTATGCACTTTCGCCATCTCATAGGTAGTTCATTGATCCATTAACTAAAAGAACCCAGTCGAACGGGAATCAATGAAATCTTCGAAGGCGTTTTGGACTGCCCCATCGGAGTTGAATTTTTCCTTTGCAAGAAGTTATCCAAATTTCTAAAAAAAATTGTAATTTATTGGAGCAAGGCCCGGGAAGTACTGAGGATGTCTTAGACTTTCCAATTGAAGCTCTTCTAATTTGGCAGTCGTCTTTTGGGCAGTGTGTGGTCTTGCGTTGGCGTAAAGCAGCAGTGGCGTGGAGAGATTGACCACATTAGGTTGCTGACAATAGATATCAGCCGTAATAGTCGGGCCAGATTTGTGAAAACTGTAATGAGCAATACCGTCACTAATCCACCAAATGCTTACAAGTAGCTTTTATGGTGTTAATGTTCGCTTGGGACAGGACTTGACGGGCTGGCCAGGATCCAACCATTGCGCTCCGCGCGTCTCATTGTATAAAGAATCCATTTTTCATTACAGGTAAAGAGATTCGCTTTAAAATACTTTTATTATTGTGCCGGTTTAGTAATATAATGAATGCAGCAGTCGACACGCATTTGCCGGTTTGCTTCAATCAATTCGTGGCATACTCACCTTTCAAGCTTTTTACTCTTCGGAATTTGCTTCAAGTGAATTAAAACAGTTTTATCACTAACATCGCAGCAGCTAACTCGGACGTGGTTTGCGACAGATCCGTTTTCATAATAGCCTTCAACTCTTCATTGCCTTCCCCGTTAGAACAAGCCCTGTGGACGGCCTGAGGTTGGTCTCAGGCCGTCCACAGACCTTGATCTGCAGGTCGAAATTTCCAGAACGAAACATTGGAACCAAAAACGAACTGTGTTTTCTTTTGCAACACGGCCACCATTCACAACATTCACCCTACGAGTCGTTTCCACAGTACTCGTGCCAAACATAAAAAAACAGGACAGAAAAAAATGAATGACTAACGGTCATCGAAGCACAAATACATGAGTAAATAGTTGTAATTTGAAATTGGAGTTCCTTACTTAAAGGGGAGAAATTCGTGGCGTTTTTCATTCTTGGCCACTTGAGTCAGTTCTAAAAACACCAATTTGATATGCAAGGATCTAATATAATATAGCTAACGTGGAAGACATTATTCTGGCTTAGCATCTGTACTACCGGGTTATTTTATCTATTTTATCTAATTATTTTATCTAACCATACAGGATTCCATAAAACCATACTTACAATATGTGGGATCGGTGGCTACCAAATTTGGTAACGTAATATTCTGCATTCACCATCTATTTTTTGTTATGTATGCAGGTTTTCGGTGTTCTTTAATCCCGTTCTGATGGACAAATTTCGTGAGGAGAACAAACACGACGCACACAATCTAAAACTCTTGGGGATCATCGCTGATTCCGGTCTGCAACTGTTGGAGAAAATCACAACACGACGTTTCATCAAAACTCACCTACCACTCTCTCTCCTGTCGCCAAAATTATTGGACACAGCGAAGGTGATATACGTGGCTCGGGATCCCAGAGATGTTATAGTGTCCTTCTACCATTTAAACAGAACTTTGCGGACTGCGGGATACGTTGGCGATTTCAAAACTTATTGGAATTATTTCAGACAAGACCTACGTAAGTAATGTTTTGAAAGAATGATCTTAGCTAGCGAGGTTCTGAATTACATTTTATTTTTTCAGATCAATTCACGCCATATTTTGAACACTTAAAAGAATCGTGGGAGAAGAGGCACCAGGCCAATATGCTGTTTTTATTTTACGAAGAACTTTTAAAGGTACTTAATTGCAAATCGATTTAGTCGCTCTATTGTTGCATCCACACTGGAAGATTGTTTGACATGCGAGTAAACATAGAAAAATATGAACATTCTTCTTCCTATATGTCGGTCCCTCAATGCTGAGGATCGAACATATAAAACCACATTGTGGTTACAGGACTTACCAGCAGCGGTCCGCCGCGTGGCCGCTTTCTTTGACAAGCAGTTCTCCGAGGAGCAGATATCGCGCCTGTGCGAGCACCTCAGCATCGACAGCTTCAAGCATAACAAGTCCGTGAACAACGATGTAATGAAGACACTCGGCATCATGGTGGCCAAAGAGGAGGGGTTTATTAGAAAAGGTATAGACGAAACGCGACCGCAATGTGCGACGGTGTCCTGTAACCGAGAGGTACCTCCTCGGTCGTGCCAATATTGCATGCACTTACTAGTTTAACGATTTTCAGGAAAATTGGGAGGCTGGCGCGACTACTTCGACGATGAAATGGCTGCCGAAGCAGATAAATGGATAGCTGATAATCTAAAAGACACAGATTTCCGCTATTCACACTTTTAATAATAAATTAATTTGAAGTATTATACTTTTTTTATCAGTATGATAAAATTGACAAAGATTACCTTATTTATTTTAAAAGTGGACAAAGAATGGAACTTTTTTCCTTGTTTTTTGTTTACGTGGAGGAACGCATTTACGCGTCTTCACTGGCCCTGGGTGGGGTCGAGTGGTGTGTGGGGCTCGCGTGCCCCGGAAGAACTAATCATCAGGGGACCTCGAGGACGCCCTCATACGGACCGACTCTAAGTCCAGAGATGGGGTTGTCCCGCACTATATGACACTATCTACTTTGGGACAGGGTAATGGGGTGAGGTTCCCATCCTCGCCCGTTGCCCCGTGCGCAATAGCGCCGATTATTTTTCACTTTGGTCCCCTCTTTTTATAAGAGGTGTACAAAGAGCATCTACCTCTTCGGTTCAATTAGCTTCGTCCAAGGTGTCTCGGTTCACCCCAGGCTACTGAGCACTACCGCCACGACAAGTCCATGGTGGGGAAAGAAAAGGAACCTAGATCAAACGTACTGCAACGCCGTGCAAGAGACTCTGCCCGTGTTCCCATTCTAACTCATATCCCAGCTACAGAAAGGGCACAAGTTGCGTGCAGAAATATCATCGGACCCCCGTCAGTCCTTCATCCGCAGGCAACGACAATAACATGTAAATTAGCTGCTAAAGCTCTCATATCGAATGAATCACTCCAACATACGCTGGGGGGATCCCTTTCGATCCAATAATTTGATTTCCTCTTTTCATCCCGTAAGTACACGTCGGAAAAAAAATATTTTTTGTGGCGGCAGACGTTGTGCGTTTTGCTCCGCTATAGCTAACAGACTACGCCTCAGAACGCCGTGGCGTCCTTCTAAACTTGTACTACGCATACTCCATTCCAAAAAACATACCCGTCTACGAAACTCCGCTGAGTTTCTTGAAATTCGTTCTTAGCGTATATAAACATCCTAAAAGGAACATAACCTTCAAGTTTGTAGGTGTTGTAGTTTTGAGATTTCGTAACTAATCAGTGGTATACTGTATTTATAAACCTTGAAATTGATGTTGATTTGCTGGTAGTGCGATTGCTCTTGGGATCGATGTGATGTGCTTACATACAGCAGTACAATACTGAGCATGACAAGTACAATGGACCAGGGGCGCATAATTCACGATCAATCCTTATGAGAGTCCTTTGTTAGTTGACATAAAAACGCTAGCTGGTACTTATCGGGTTTCTCCTTTCTTAATTTTATATAAATTTCACGAAACTAATAAAACTTGGATATAAAAAAATATTTACTTTGAAATTACATGTGTGTCTTTAAAAAGCAATCTAATTAACCCATTGTTGCGCACAGATTTTCACAGAGATTTGACGGATGAAAAAGGTGATTTCTCTGAAGAGATAAATAGAAATCACTGACGAATACATTAAAGGAAAATTTTGAAAATTATTGTGATAGTACAAAATTTTACTCTCATTTTTCCATGTCGTATTCTTAAAGCCTTTTTTGTTCCCTTTTCCCGTTCGCAGTAAAGTGACAAAGATTTTTTAGGCGCGCGATTTTATGTTCCATTGAATAATTGAGTGAAGTCACGTTAATAATGTATACGAGATGTTGCTCGCGACTTCATGCGCGTACTTCTTCTGTAACTGAAAACTGAAAATATCTTTCCCTGAAGGTTCTACATACACGCTTACTAGCTATACAACAAGAATAACTTCCAATTAAATTCGTGCATTGACTTTTTGCGCCACGACTATTTGTATTTGGCAGGCGACTTTAATATAATTTTTTCTCAACATCGATAGTAACGATTTTGGCCAGCTGTAGGAATTCCTCAGTATACATAATGTAAAGCAGAATGTGGAGGAGTCTTCACATTTTACTTCCAACGTGCCAACCCTTCCCGACCTGGTTTGTACTAACGCAAGCCAAGTAAGTTGGGGTATAGAATGTATACCGGAACTTAGCTGCCATACATTGGTGTCCTTCGAGATTAACATGCGACGGGAAAAGTTGAAAAGCCGCTAAATTTTCTTCAGTGATAATTTTTACACTTTAGAAGGGAAAACAACAACCCAGATTTAAAGCCAAAAAGGGTTTTGTCGGCCGGCAAAGTGATGGCGACTGTTTTTTGGGATGCTCAAGGGATTATCTGAGTGGGTTATTTGCAAAGAAAAAATAATTGTTTAAAATATTTTGTGAAGTAATCCGAAAGAAACGGCCTGATTTAGCCAAAAAGAAAGTTTTATTTCGCCACGACAAAGAATCTGTGCACTCGTCAAGGGTTACAGTTGCTAAACTCCAGGAAATTGCGGTTCGAATTGTTACCGCATCCCCCTATTCCCCAGATGTGGCCCCGTGCGACTTCCACTTCTTCCCGAATCTCAAGAAATGGTTAGGTGGCCGAAGATTTTCATCAAATGATGAAGGCATTGTCGTCGTGGACGAATGTTTTGAGGAGTTAGAGAGAACATTTTATCAAACTGTTGTAACGGCATTGGCTAAGCGCTGTACTAAATTACATCAAGGTACAAGGAAATTACGCCGAAAAATAAAATTATTTTATATATTATTACAGTTTCCTTTGTCACTTCGGACACTTACCAATCACCCCTCGTATCAAACAAAGAGAGTTTGAAAGTTACCGCAGGACCTTTATGACGTCCGTAAAATAAATAGACACTTTCTGAATCTGCCCCGCAATGACCATGTCTCGAAGGCCAGTAATAACTATTTTAAGAGCCATTACTTTGGACCGCATACTAAAATAATAAATTATTACGTTCTAACGCGATAGGCACCGACGAACGACGACGAAGTCTGGACATGCTACTTACAGCGTCCAAATTTTTTTCATGCCTAGATATTACAGAAATTGTTAATGGGTCGATTGCTTGCGGCACCTTCAACGAACAGAGGCGCACGGCAATGGTTAAACCAATTCCAAAAAAGGCAATGTGACGGAATTAAATGATCTTAGGCCCATAAGCATATTGCCGTGTTTGTCTAATATCTTAGAGAAGGTGGTCAGTGAGCAACTAACTGCATACATGGAAAAACATGATACTCTACCTATCATGCAGTCCAGCTTCCGTAAGCGCCATAGCGCGACAACCGCTCTTGCCAACGTAGTTGACAACATCTTGGGTTTCCAGGATAAAGGTGAAGTTACGGTGTCGTGCTTCTAGACTATTCGTGTGTTTTTGATATATTTTTAATCGTAATCATAGGTACGCCGACGACATTCAGTTGTACGTCTCATTCAGACCAAACGACACGACGGGGATTATCTCTAAGCTTAATGAGGACCAGGCACGTGTAAGTGAGTGGTCGGACGCTAATGTCCTAGTGCTGAATCCTGCCCAAACAAAATATATCCTTATGTGCACCAAAGTGCAAATCAACAAAACTCTACATATCTTGCCTGTAATACGTATTGAGGGTGACAACATTGAAAGAGTCACATAGGCACGGAATCTGGGACTGCTATTTGATGAAGGTTTAAAATCACGTAATTAAAACTATGTGAATCGCTCGTGCTCTCGAAACTAAATTATGGCTCTTAAGGATGAAACAACGTAGGCGTCTACACCTGGCCACTACTTTACTTGGTATCGTTAAATATGAATCTCCGTCGCACTTATTCAGTAAATTAAATTGATCCAGCGGACTCTGCCGACTAGCGGATCAACGTTCCCACTAACTACACAGTTGCACCACACTGTTGCATTCCGGGGCAAATGGCACGCCGCCACTACATGCTGGAATGATCTACCCCCGCCAATTCGAAGTCTGGAAACAATTAGCAATTTTAAAACCAAATATAAAAATTACTGATAGAACAACAACTATTGACTTGTTAAGTAAAAATTTGATTAAAATAGAAATCAGTAGCTGGGAATAACACAATTGACACTATAGTATCATACATGCGTAGGTAGACTTGCCACCTATGACATCATGGGCCTCACTACCTTTTGTTTGACGCGGGGAAACTAATATACGCGCCTTCACTGGCCCTGGGTGGGGTTCAGTGGTGTGAGGGGCTCGCGGCACATTATAGTGCCGAATACCCACAACAACCACGCGAGTGCCATCACTGCTGCCTTTGGTGAGGGGTTTGCGCTTACGGCGCATCCACCGCTCGAAGACCGGGCGCAGGGCAGCCGTTATCTCTCTACCGTACAGCTGCCGCGCCAGGTCCTCCCCCACCTTTGCATGAATGCCACATGCCCTAACCGGCGAATCCGTAGGATCTCGGCATGCGTGGGGCTCAGGCCGAGAGCCCTCCTATCCGAGACATAGGAGCAGCTCTCGGCAAGAACATCCGCCACGAATTCCCACGGGGGATCGCCGGCTAGGGCTGTCGCTGCAGCCCACGATACCGTATGGTACCCCCGGATCGACCTCACTGCGACGACACTCTGAGCAGAGCGCAGATGGGCCTTATTCCTCATAGTGAAACGATCCGCCCAAACCGGAGCACCGTACGTCGCCATACTCCGACAGACACCTGGGTACAGCTGCCTGCAGGCGGCGCTGGGTCCTCCGAGGTTCGGGAGGAGTCTGCCCAGCGCACTCGCTGCCTTCACGACCTTCGGTCCCACCATAGCGAAGTGTGGGCCGAAGGTCCACCCTCCGTCAAGGATGAGCGCCAGATATTTTATGTGGGGGCTCAACCTGACCCTCTCCTCTATGATCTGCAGAGCGGCCCCCGGTGCGGTCCTTGTAGTCTCGTCCCCAGGCATAGACGAGGGTGTCATCCGCGTAGCAGATGATGATCCATTTGATAGAGGGCACTGAACTGTACGCGCTTTAAAATCAGTGTTCGAGGTAGTAGATAATTCTACACATAATTACGTCCAGCTCGTTCTTTTGGACATTTCCGGAGCCTTCGATAATGCATGGTGGCCAGTGATACTGATGAAGGGAAAAGCTACCGGCATCGCTCCGAACATCTATCAGAATCTCGTAAGTTATTTCTGTAACCGTTATGTTGGCTTCACAGTCGGCCACCGCACGCTTTGGAAGGTTTCCATAATGAACACACGCAGACGATTTGACGCTTGCAATTGTACCGTCGCGCGCCGTTATCGAACAGAAATGTTCCACTATCTTGAAGAGTTTATCGGATTGGGGGACCCGTAATAGGCCAAAATTTTTCCGCAGCCAAGTCCCAGACTAGACAATTAAGGGTCTTTTTAAAATGAACCGACCATTAGGTATATCGCGAGTGTATCTGTGTCGAAGGTGCTTGGGGTACACAGAGACGATGCTAGGTCCTTTGTGCTCCATGCGGTTTTGATAGGCGAGAAGACCGCCGGCTCTTTCGGGAAGGTCTCACATGTGTCTACCTCCTCGTGGGGTGTGTTCTTGTACCACGGAACCTATGTTGCAATCCTGACATATGCAGCACAGCTTTGGTGTCGTCGCTCTCACTTATATGTTATACGTAGTGCATTATTACGCACTGAAAGACCAGCTTTGATGTTATTAATAAATTATTACCGGTATTGGCAATCGAAGAGGTAGGGTAGGTACGTAGCTGCGTCGAGATAATCAGGACTGACGAGTCCGACGACAACTTCCGTCTTTGTGATGTCGGCCCCGGAATGGGGAGAGTGAAATAACGAGAGGGAATTTAAATAATGTGTGGGGAGTCAAGAATTTCCCGTTGGGGAACAGAGGCGGTGAGCAAACCCCTGTGCATCCCTCATGACTCGCTCCGCATACCGAGAGGTCGGTAGAAGCATGGGTGGAGGTGGGTAAGTGCCCCTCTGTCCTATAAAAATAAATCTGAGAGATCCAGAGAGAGATTCATGGCAGCAAGAGGATGAAAGGCGAATGTTCAAGGATCACGACTGATGGCATTCGGCTCACTCTGCCTCACCCGTAAGGGTTCTGGTGTGAAGATGTCTTGGTTTCTTACAGTAAAGGGCGGCACACGAGCACCTCCACCCATGCTCCTACCCACCTCTCGTTGCACGGCGCGAATCATGAGACTTTATGTCCTCTGTGTTTGGGTAAACAGATACTGCTTCACTCTGGTTCACAGTTATGGCGACCGTTGGCTGGCCCTGCGGTCGCTTCAAGAGCGATGCGTATGTGGGCGCGGCTGGAGTGACCGACGGAAATGAACAGATATTTGCTGGGTTATCGGAGCTCATGGTCAATTATAGTTGCGCGTATTTTAGCTTTGTTGCTGTCACATGGTGTTCAGACTCGGCAAACTTCAGTTCTAAAGCAGCAATTACAGCTAAAAAGCTCTGGCTAGCCTGGTTTATTGCGTCCCGTTCTGTAGCAT
Source organism: Eumaeus atala (assembly GCA_017140195.1). Classification (NCBI taxonomy): domain Eukaryota; kingdom Metazoa; phylum Arthropoda; class Insecta; order Lepidoptera; family Lycaenidae; genus Eumaeus; species Eumaeus atala. Next base: position 156,246 of record JAFELO010002471.1, read on the forward strand.
TCATTTTAAATTTAGTTGCGGTGACCATTACGTTTGATACTTCCGCAATCCACCGCAAACATTTCTGCACGGTATCCAGCATCTGAATTTTGCTCATAGCCATCAAACCAGATTCAGCTGCTGTGACTGCCACTGTTGCCGCACTAGGGCTCGGTTCTGGTGTAGTACCTGCCGTTGATGCAGTAAGGATCCCCGCAACAGGAGGAACCAAAGCCGGTCGCGAGAATTTACGGCGTTCATCGCACATATTGATCCGTTCCTGTTCTTCCACTGGTGACGTAATTGGTCTCTTATGCGCTTTCCGTACTGTCCATCCTGGCGGCCGGTGAGTTGAAAACCTTGCGGAAGAGCCCGAGCAAGCGACGTCCTGGGAGCGAATCCCGCCTCCCTGCCGATCGACATAAGCTCCTCAAGCTCCTGAGACTTGCGACGATTTTACATCTCAAAGAGCTGCCGAAGTTTCCCCTCCTCATCATCCACCATATTAGCGCCCTCTCCCTACTATCCTACTGCTATGAAGTTTTAAAAGATGAATAAATAAATAAAAATAATAATAGATTTCTTTCGTTTCTTTTCCTCCAAATAGTGGTATTCTTTTTACCACACTTTTTACATGCGGCTACTAGCTAACAGATGGCGTTAGTTACTAGGAAACCACAAAATATATAGTAATAGCATGGCCTATGATTACACTGTGGTAATAGTATTCGACTCACATCCCGCCATACTAGCGATAAATCATTCCCGAAAACAAGACACAAATGAACTTGACGTTTACTTTTTTCTACATTTATAGGCCAAAGAGTGCATAGTATGATGCCTTTCATATTAAGTATAATAATAATTATGTATATATGTAAGATATATAATAATTATGTTTATGATATATTATTATATAAAAAAGTTATAAAAGTTATTTTAGATTTGTTCAAGTTACATATTAATTTCATATTGTGTGGTGAGCTTGCTGTTGACAGGTCCCGAAGAGTTATTTTCATACATTTAGAGCACAAGTCTTCGTAGGTCATCTATCCTTCTCTCTTCAGTTATTGTTCTTTCCTTTCTTATATTTTTCTCATAGCATAACATGATTGCTAACCATCTGAAACAAATTTGAAAAATTAAAATGATTCATAGTTAATTAATAATTTACTGAATGTTTTGCGCTTTAGGGAAGAGGCTGTGGAATTTGTTCTATTCTTTTATTTACTAGTTTTTTTTTATATTTTAGTCTTTGTTATTATCTACTAGAAGTCATAAAAATATTATGTTATTTGGTTAAAAAAAATGATCAAAAAATAATTTTGCTAAGCTTTAGTTATGACTAACATACTAAGTTAAGAAATTTTAATTTCTAATACGTTAATAACATGTTTAAAATGCATAACATGTTATCATACTCTATATATTGTGTAATAACGCAACAAAACATTGGATGCTGTTAATAATTAATTGGGTTACTGTTACATAAAAATTGCCTGTCCTATTGGAAAATATATGTGTAGAAAAATTAGCAACAAATCATGCTCAGCATCATAACATTAGTATTGTAATTAGTATTTAAAACATACTCCTTTACCTATCCAAACAAAAGGGATCTTCAATATCTAGTTTCCCACCAAAACTGAGCTTTCCCTGCATGCCACAATTCAACTGCTTAACACAGAGGTGACATGCTAGTGGCATGTACACGCAGAAAACATTTTTACTGAATTATCAAAACTTACTAAAAACACTTTTGTAAGAATACCTGTAACTCAGTATGAGTACTTTGGAATTACATTAGCACAATGCTAATGTAATAACAGAAGAACAACAGCTGGTACTTCCTCTGAAAGTGGAAATAAAATGTAGAGGAGATAGTCCACATTTGGATAGGTATATATACTATATAGTACATTGATTTTTTTTATGAAGCATCACCTGCGCGTACTGATGGATTTGGTAAGGTTGTTCTGCGAAATTTGCAGCCGAAGATGTAGAATCGTCTCCTAAAAGTGTAAACAAATGTTTAAGAGGTAAAAGGTTAAGAGAAAAGTATATTATACATTATCACAGTATTCAGATGTAATGATGTCTGCTATAGCTATAGGATACAGATAGTTCTTGCTGTGACAATACAAATACAAAATTAAGTAATATACGTTTTTAACATGACAGGTATGTACACTGCAATGTTCCCTCTGGTTGTTCCGCTACATTGTAGTCCAAAAAAGATGTAGACGGTTCTTGTTAGAAGGAATAGAAAAATATGATTTTAAAATAATAGGTAGCATTTTTCGATCAGTATTTAAGGGTCAATTCATACTAGCGCAGAGTCGAAGCGCATCGAAGCGTCAAATTCCTCACAATCAAAGTGAAGTCGCACGAATGCGCGCGTATTCGCGTGAATTAGCGCGAGAATGCGCGCTTTTTCGTGGCATTAGTGATGGACACCAGTTGCCAGTTGAATCTCGTTGTTGAAACATTTGACATCGATCTTGCTATGATGTTGCTTATATCAGAAGTTGAAGAAGAAGAAAACGCAGAAAAAAGAAAAAGAAAATTGCGAAATTTTGGAGTTCACGACTTGTGGAAGAAAAGACGTATATCTGGTGAATTCATTTCTTTTTGCGCAGATTTATATCTGTACCCAAGTATTTATTACGACTATTATAAAATGAACTATGATCAATGTGAAAACTTGGTCAATATTTTGAAGCCACACACTGTAAAACAAGAAACTAAATTAACGATACCCATTTCCGTTGAAGAGCGAATATCAGTCTGCTTAAGGTGAGTTTTACGTCTTTTTGTAATTTTTATATAAACATAACTAATAAGAATAACTTCAGCACAAGAATATATTTAAACTCTTACTTACGGTAAATTATCAGCTGATAGAAAAGTTAACCAATATAATAAATAAACAAGCTTATATTTGAAATTCTTTATTTTAAAAAATTCTCAAATTCTAAAATTATTTGCCATGTAGAATCATAATTTCTAAGGTCAATAGTAATGAATTAATGAATTATTACTATTTGTAAACTTTTTGCAAATAGTCTTCGATTTCATCTAAATTCGGTTGCCGCTGATTTCATTTCATTGTTGAAATCGGCTGTGGTAGGTGATGGTGGTGGGACCAAACTGGTATCGAATGTATTTGGATTTTGTTGAATGGTCATGGTGGATGGGATGTAAGTTGAAGTAGATGGCGGATAATAATTTTGCTTAGTAGTTTTAAGTGGCCGCTATTGTGTGTCTCATAGTAGTTAATCAGAGATGGTGGAGTATCGTTTCTTTCCTCTGAGGCAAGTTTTACTTCTGCGTCGGTGACTAGGCCAAGTATTGACTTCTTTAATTCGGCTTGTATTGATACAGGCATTTTTTTTACTGTTCCACCCATTGATAGAAAAAACACATCTAATGGATCTTCTTTCTTTTCTTTGGCTTCGTGATATTGTGTGAATAAATGCTGCAATAGGTGATTTTTTTTTGGTGCTATAATTTGACAACGATAAATCAGAGCGTGGACTTCGCATGACATCTGATGGTGGTGACTCTATCATTGTGTTATCTTCCGTGTTTATGTCTAAACTATCTTCAGAACAACCTAGGTTTGATGTTTGTGGTTTGTCCTGGAGGTAGGGTTTTTAAAATTCCAACTCCTTCTCAAATTTAACTGCTTTTTCATTTTTTCGTGCAGATCCGCTTTTATATTGTCTTAATCTTAGAGCCTTTTTATAGCAATCACGTAGTTTCTTCCATTGTTTCTGACATTCAGCCACTGAAAAAAAACAAATTAAATATATGTACTTAATTAATAATTTTATATTTTATAATATTAATACTTTGTTACAGGTTTCTAACTACTACTATTAGTTGCAAATCACTGGCTCAGAATTATCGCATGGGCTATAGTACAGTTTGCACAATTGTACATGAAATATGTGCTGCAATATGGAAATATTTATAGCCTCTTGTTATGCCAAAACCAACGCTAGAGTCGTGGATTAAAATCGAGGAAGATTTTAGAATTCTATGGAATTTTCCCAATTGTATAGGAGCGATCGACGGAAAGCATGTCAATATAAGGGCACCCTGGAACAGCGGAAGTCTGTACTACAATTATAAAAAGTTTTTCAGCACTGTCTTGTTAGCTGTTGCTGACGCTAAATATAAATTCATTATAGTAGACATTGGAGCATATGGACGTAATCACGATAGCGGCATATTGAGCAGTTCCAAATTCGGCCAACTATTACAAAATAATATGATTAGTATACCGCTAATAAAAACTTGCCAGGTATGACAAACACAGTTCCTTATGTTTTTGTTGGCGACGAAGCATTCCCTTTGTCTGAACATATTATGAGACCTTATCCTGGTAGTGAGCTGTTAAACAATAGCCAGAAGAAAATCTATAATTATCGTTTAAGCCGAGCAAGGCGTATTGTGGAAAGTGCCTTCGGAATATTACAACAAAAATTTGAAGTATTTCAAAAACGTATAAGAATGCAACCAACGTATTTAGATACCACGATTCTTGCATGCACGTGTCTGCATAATTATATTATGGAAGATTTTGTGTTGGAAGACATTGCCGTGCCCAATAACAGCATTTTACAAAATTATTCCGTTGACAGTAAAAACATGGACATAACCGGTAATCAATACGTGGATGCCATGGAGATTAGAGAGATCTTTAAGTCCTATTTCATTTCTGAGCATGGGGCAGCATCATGGCAAAATGAAAAGATAACACGATGTTAAGTAATAGGATAAGATTATAAAATATTATATATATAAAATGTGTGAAATTACATGTTACTTCTTGACGTAAATGGTTTCTTTTTGCGCCGCTTTACGACGCGCCAGCATGTGAGCTGGCAACGTCCCACGGAAGCGAAAACATGTGTAATAATAATAAATACTTAGTACCTACCAGGTAGTCTCAATTCACTGCTAACTTTTTCCCACGCATTACTTTTGAATTTTTGTCGCTATAATGTTTGGACTTCGAATTAAGTAATCATTCGTATTTTTGGACCAAATAAATTAATTTCTCGTCGTTTTCCATTGTGATTCACTTCGACACAAGACAGTTTCCGTCCGATTCCGACTGCCGACTGACCAGACGGCGTGTAGTTCGCCTAATAGGGGCTTGGCTTCGCGCGAATGCGCGCGCACCAATCACAGTTGCTCGCGCGAAGGCGCTCGAATTCCCTCCAATGCGCGTGAATTCGCGCGTCTTTTTTGAATTTTGTGCATTACATTGTGGAAATAAGGGTGAATTTGCTATATTAAGTTTCGGATTGACGCTTCGATGTGCTTCGACTCTGCGCTACATTACGTTGTGGACTTCTAATACTACCAATTAGAAGTCCATAACGTTATGTGTTCCAGCCAAAAGTGTGTATAAGTCAAAGCTACTTGTAATATTCTTTTTGTTTGAGTTTTTATCAGACTACATTTAGGCATGTGATTGTACTCTATGATAATTGTGTTGACCTCCCTCGTAGGGTGGATCTAAAAGTTTTAAGCCTGACCAAGAAAATGAAAGAAAAGTGGATCTAAATTTATTTTTATTTTTCGACATAGTCTCCATCTAGTTCAACACACTTCTTCCACCTGACCTGCAACTTGTTTATCCCCTTGAAAAAAAAGATTCCGGAAGATCGGTGAAATAATCGTTTACTGCGATTATCACCTCATCTTTGGTCGAAAATTTCGAGCCACCCAAATGTTTTTTTTAAATTTGGAAATAAATTATAATCCGAGGGGACTAAATCCGGCGAATAAGGTGGGAGGGGCAGCAATTCGTAGCCACAATCATGGATTACAGACATTGTTTCAACCGCAGTGTGAACACGTGCATTGTCTTGATGAAACAAAACTTTCTTACGCAACATTCCCGGCCTTTTGCTTTTATTTCTTCCCGGAGTATTCGTAAAAGGTTACAATAACAACTAGAATTTATAGTTTGACCTTTCGGTAAATAATCTACTTAATTAATGCCCTTCGCATCCCAAAAAACAGAAGCCATGACTTTGTTAGTCGACAAAACGACCTTAGCCTTTTTCGGTGTAGGAGAGTCTGATCTTTTCCACTGTTTGGATTGTTGCTTTGATTCAGGAGTATGGTGGTGAACCCAGCTTTCATCCATGGTATCTCCAAATCTAGACAAAGAGTCCTCGGGATCAGTCTCAAAAATTTCCAAACGTTCTCGCGAAATTGTGTACCGAACTCGTTTTTGTTCAGCTGAAAGCAACCTCGGGACCCAGCGAGCGGAAACCTTATGGAACCCCAACTCTTCCGTTATTATGTGTTGCACCCGGCCATAACTAATGTTTGTTATCTCAGCTATCTTACCAATGGTCAAACGTCGGTCACCCAGTACGAGATCACAAATTTTGTCGATGTTTTCTTTCGTGGTAGATGATGTAGGCCTTCCACACCTAGGATCATCGTTAATGCTCTCACGACCGCGCTTAAACTCAGCTACCCACTTCTTGACAATGGAATACGATGGAGCAGACTCCCCTAAAGTGCTCACCATATCTTGATGGATGTCTTTTGGTGATAGGCCTTTTTATTGAGGTACTTAATGATTGCACGGTGTTCAATTTTCTCCATTATTGAAAATTGCGTCAGATTGCTTCAAACAAATAGTCACAGAAAATTTATATTGTGCAGTATCGGAATGAAACTGCGCACAATAAATCAATATGACACATACTAACAAATGACGGTAGATTTAAAAAGATGTCATAGCTCCATGTAGGTTAGGCCACGAACTTTTAGATCCACCCTCGTAAAATATATTACCTGAAGGTCTCCACACTCTTGGTGTTTCAAAATCAGCACTTTGATTCATTATTGTTACGGCCACAGATACAGATGATATGGACAGTAATTCGTGTGAAATTGGTCTATGATGATAAACTGTTCCAAGGGTTAATAACATTTACTTACTAGATTGAGCACAGAAAAAAATTTATGTATTACTGCAATAATTAACCTGTAGGATTGTCCAAATCGCCATATTTCATTACGGCTAGCCATTTTCAAACACTTTTCAGTAGATTACAATTAATATGATGCAGCCATCTTCGAAGTCTTTTCTCACAATTTGGGAATTTGTGTAATAACGTAGTTCTTCGCTTACTACAGTAACCTGGTAAAAGCATTTACGATAAGGCATATTGAATAACTCAATATACTGGAATGTGGGAAACTTTACTGATATGTGGAGCGAAAATGTGTGAAAATTCTTTCAAACGTTTATTCCGCTCAACACACAAATAGTAAAGAAAGAAAATGTGCCGGCATTATGTGAATGCATGCTAATGTTCCAATAACGTCAATGGCACACATTGACGTTATTGGTGGATTAGAGAAAGCTTCATTTTTGGCTACGGCACGACATTTACATCACGGTATTCTCGTCTTACTTAGTCAAGACTGGCATACCCATAATCGGATGTTCTCTGTAGTCCCCGCAACGAGCGTGTTAGTGTGAAGAGAGTAGAAAGCTGGGCAAGTGTTCAAGGATCATGGGTTATGGCACCCAGACACACACACACGGAATGGTGTCTTGTTATTACCTCTGTATTCAGCAATATACGTCGTTGTTTAGCTATCGCCAGTTAAAGGTCAAGCGAAGTTAATATTTATAACAGGACCAGATCTGTTCGAGACTCTTATCTCGTCTTCTGGCGTTACGTAGATTCAGCTACGCGCATATTGTGCGTTTTAAATCAGTTTAGCATTAAAAGTCTAGGTTTGTAAGTCGATTTACGGACGATATAGTTTTACATGATAACAGTTGTCTAATAGATCTGTGATTGAATGAAACGGAAAAGACGTCTTTTTACGCTCTCTCGCTCGCAGTCCCTGGACATTGGAAACATTATTATGACTTCATACTTTTTCGTGCATACCTAGCTTTATTGATATATGAAACACACATATTATTCTAGATGTGTCTGCATTTTTAATGAGTTTAGCATTATAAGGTGTATACACAATGTTTGATTTGTTGCACTTTTATCGCTAAACCTCAACAGAATGACCCAGATTGTGACGGTAAAACAAGGTGGAACTATGTCAGATAGTAAAGTTAAAATTATATGTAAAGTAACTTCGAAGAAAACGCAAAGAAACTAAAATCGCTGTATATAATGGTCACCGTAGTCTCCCTCATCCGTCTCAGAGTCATTGCCAATAGTGAATCAACGCATTTAGTCATTTGTAGGATATTTTGGTAAAAAGGGTACTTATTTTATTACATAATTTGGATGAGAATGGACAAACGTCTCATTAATATTAGGTTAATCCGGCACTGATCAGTGATAATAATACTCATAATAATAATAATAACAACTGTGGACTGTGATGCGTGAACATTACTTTAGCGTAGCCCAGTGCTAAGTACCGTAAGGACTTGATTACGGGTACTAGACAAGGGAAATACAATTAATATTTTTTTCTAAATTTAAGTAATTTAAAAAAATGTCGTAGAAATAGATATAAAACATAGATAAAGATAAACATTAATGATCTGGAAGGGATTCGAACCCGAAACCACCTGCACAATATTCCAGAGCAATGTTACCACTGCGCCAACCGGTCAAGTGATCAGTCATCATGTTACGAACAAAGTATATCATTGTCATCAACTTCAAGAGTTTTCTTTATTCACATCATCATCATCATTATCAGCCCTTATTGGTCCACTGCAGGACAAAGGCCTCTTTTAATGAACGCTAAGATGACCGATCTCCTGCCATACGCATCCATCCTAATTACTAGTTATTTATTCCTCACATACTTACAAAAAATTTTGACTGTCTACAAACGCAAAGAAACCGCTGCCTGGTCCACGGAGCTTGTTATCCTAAAACCTTGACCTATTTATCGTCCTCTTTTTGATTAGATTTGTAACTACCCCGTGCCACCTTAACCAATTTTCCTCAGACGGATAGGCGCTGATAATGATGTTATAACAGAAATATTATATATAATATTTTCATTTTTTGTAGCATGAGATCAGCCTCTTTGTCGTTCATTTAAATATGCCTTTGTCTTTTCACCGAAAACCGATAAGGACTTACAATGATGATAATTATGATATTGTTTCATTTAATCTTAAGTATCTGCTATAAGTAGCATTCGGTAGGCAGGATTCGAACACGCGTTCCTGGTGCTTATTTGCATTAATTTCCCCATCTTATACCTACTTATAGGAAGATAAGAAGTAGATATCCCTGTTGAAAATTATTATTTACTAGCTCCACCCGACGGTTTCCCCGCGTAACTCCGGTCCTATTTGTCGTAGCGTCATAGTACATAGTATATAGTACAAAAATATTTTTCGACTCAGGCCTGTAGCTCCTGAGACTAGTGCGTTCAAACTTTTTAGCCTTATACTATTAGTATAGATGTATTAAATCCTAATATGCACTCGCCACTCAAATAACTATAAATTAATTATATTCGCTTTTAAGTATTCAAAAAGAATATGAAAGGCTTTTGTAATAAATAGACACAAACATAACTATTGTTTTATACTTAAAATAGAAAATAATTTACAAATAAGTTACAAGCGTTTAAACTAGTTTTTCGCAATAAATTAACTTAACATAAAACCGTGTGGGGATCAGGTCAGCGCTGGCGAGTCCGCCTCCGCCTCCGCCTCAGCCACATCCGGGGCGACCTTAGCCGGGGACCGACAGGTCAGGGTCACAGGGTCTCGCACCCGATCTGGGCCGCACTGCTCCGTCGCGCCGATCAACTTGTACTCGTCCTTCTCTTGCGGGTCCGAGTCCAGGCGTCTCCTGCCCGCGATCACCACTTCCACTCCACGCCCGTCCGCTTCGAGGTAGCTGTCTCCTTCCGCGCCGATCTCCACCCGATACGGCTCGTTGGGTTCCACAAATGCTTCCATCGCGTGCCCGTCGGAACGATCCTGCGCATGGTGGTTCTCCTCGTGCTTCTGACGCTTGGCGTTCTTCGAGAATAGGTCTATGAAACTGGATGATAATTTCTCCGGTTTGAGCACAAGGAAGACGACATTTTGGACGTCAGCGCGGACGTTGAAGTCCCCGTCTTGCCGCTGGTCGTAGGTCGGCGCGGCGGCGGCGACCGCTAGCATGCACGTGAGGTATAGCAGCATGGCGCGTGCGTGCGAGGCACAGCGTATGGGGCGACTGCGTGGTTGTGTCTACTGCGCCGCTTTTACTCAGCCTCCGCGAACCAGTCGCCAAATAAATCGGGCACACTGTAACGGTTCACACGACACGAATGCGCACAAACCAATTTCACTGTTTACAAATATATTAGAAATTAAAAATAAACGAAACGCAAAGGTGGTCGGCTTGCGAAAAAAACACTTTCAACGTTAGAAAGTAAACTTGGTAATAATTAGCATATTCCGCGATTTAGCCAAAAAATATAGAGTAAAAAAATTTTGGACGTGGCCACTTCGTTACACGTCAAAAATAACAAACTATTATGTCATCATATCTACAGTATCGAAATGCACCCCATCGTGGTTCACGCCTTGTAGTGGCGGTGGGGCTCTGTGGCCTGGGCTGAACCCAGGCAAAGCCAATTGAACCGAAGGTTTCCCTCTTTGTACCCCTCTTATTCGAAGAAGGGACTAAAGAGCAACAGGATGCGACGCTCTTTGTACCCCTTTATAAGAAGACGAGACAAGAGAGCAACAGTAGTACTAGTGTAATATAGTACTATCGTACGTACTTTTGCGCACGGGTCAAGGGGTGAAGATGGGAACCTCACCCCATCGCACTGTCCCAACGTTGGCGGAGTGGCCTGTGGTGCGGGGCTACCCTGCTGTGGAGGAGTCGTCGGTTCGTTAGGGGACTGACTATCTGTCTAGATGCCCTGATGATTTGTTGTTCCGAGGCACCTCAAGAAAGACGGTACTGAGGCCCCTTGCGGTGGTTTCTGTGGATATTCAGCACTATAATGTGCTGCGAGCCCCACACACCACTGGAACCCACCCAGGGTTGGTGCAGGCGCGTAAATGCTTTCCCCCGCGTACATAAAGAAAAAAGAAAAATTATCTAAATATATGGATAGACAGAAAGGCCGACAACGCATCTGCGAGACCTCTGATATTGTGGATGTCTGTAGGCGTTGGTGATCCTATGATATGAAAAACATATCTTCAGCATAAAGAGTAAAAATATTATGATCCTACTACTTCAACTGTCATCCTTTCTTGCTTTACGGACCTAAGCTTTGCTGTGCATAAGTGAACACTCTCCCGCAAATGGAAGAGATACATCCCGAGACTGTTGATTAAATTGATGATGAAACTGATTGAAAAACAAGTAGACATCGAGTCCATGGCGATGTGTTGTAATTTACGAAACCAGGGAACGTACGAAGGATATAGATAGGAATTAAACTATAGAGTACCATGGAGTATAAGGAGAGACGTCTTTAAAGTTAGTGAATTTTGTACCATGAAAAACGATTAAAAAAACTTATGCAGTCTCCTTTTTTACGTGATCAAAATATCTTACCAGTACTTTTAGGGATGTAACGTTTCACTCGAACCGACTAAATTCCCGGGACTACTATGAAAGAAGTGCATATTTTAAACATACTTTTTTGCAAAGACAACCTTACGCTTATGATTTTAAATTGCTTTTGGAAAGTAAATAATTTTACATGTGATGTGCACATCTTTTATACTAACGGTTTTGTGATGGTGATAGTGTATCTTGGTACTTTTGTAAATCTAAATCTAATGACTTTTAGTGACCAAACATAAATAACCGACGTTATAATGTCAAGAAGGACAGCGATAATATTAAATTCCGAGTCTTGTGTGATGATTTTTTCTAAAAGTGGTTGAAAACTTATTTTGAGTTTCGGTTCCACAAAACTTCCTCAGAAAGAAAGCGTGATCGCTGGTATTTGTAAAAACTGTCGAATATTAGTTTGCTTCAGATATGAATAGAAGTAAGGCATCATTACAAATGTAGCATACCTAATGATTATTAGATAGTATTAGATAGTGGCCCACTCTGCTGGCTCTCAGCATTATGGTTATACTAGAGATCTGCCCCGGATCTGCCCGTGAATAAGTTATGGATATCTTAATAAAGTTACAAATTATACACTAAACCTTCCTCAGGATATGCTCTATCCATAGGAGAAAACGGCATGAAAATCTTTTCCGTAGGTTAGAGAAGATGGGTAATACAGGTACAGACAGTCCGTTTTTGGGGACTTTGTTTTAGATATAGATAGATATCGTATCCTATATAAGAGGATTTTAAAGACATATATATATTTTAAGAGGAAATTAATTGTATAAAAGGGCTTTTTATAGTAAAAAAGGGATGATACAGTATAAGGAGCAAGCGAGCAGACGGAACCTTTTAATGACTATCGACGTCCATAAACATCTTCATTGAGCTTATTGTAGATTTCTTACCCCTCCTTCTGAGAAACTTTTGTCTTACCGTGCCGCGTCGTGTCGTGTCCCGCCGTGGAGAAATGCGCGCGAGCCGGCAGTGACCGCAGGGTCCGCAGGTCATCGATACGATAACCGACTTTAATACACGCACCGGGACAAGGCTGAGCAGGAATACTTAAAGACTCACAGCTGACAGCACTCTCGCCTGCTTCGTTATTTATCTCATCTAAGCCCCCTACAAAACTAAATTTAGAAAGTTATGATGATTATTTGTCCTGTTTGCGTCTAATTTGTGGGGTTCAATAGAGGGTATTCATGATAGAGGACAATATTCTAATTTAGATAACGGCTGGCAACCCTAATTGTACCTGGTACCTAATGTGCTGTAGAGCATCACATAGCCCTCGCCCACGTGTGCCATTGGCTCGGATTTGTAATCAACAGAACACATACAAAACAAAAATTTGAAGTAATTTACAAACTTAACGAATATTATATTGTTGTCAATAGAACCGCGACACGAGAGCTTTGCCCAATGCCTCATAATTGGGTCATGAGTCAACGTTTTCCACTTAACCCTTCCGATGAGAATTAATACGAAACACTCAATACAGGACTAGTGCAATCCAATGATTGCATAATCAGAATGCATGTATGCACTTAGCTAGTAAGGGTAAGGGAAGAGAGCAGTTGGATCCTTTGCCGGCGCCTCCCAACGCCCATAAACATCCGCACACATAGAATTTTTTAATAGAATACGGAGTCAAACGAGCAATCGGCGTCCTTTTACGACTACCGACACTTCTTTCCCCCACCCAATGGGCCACCGGCGAAACGCAACACTGAAGATTTCACTTTTATGTGCGGTATTACGTGAGCGTGAGGCATCTCCCCGGTCGTGCCGGCCCAATTCTGTTGCATAGGAGGATGTAATGTCATGCGCCATGCATGGCACTACCTCCTCCTATGCAGCATGGTACCTCCTCCTAAAACCTGCATTCGCGTTTCGTGTAATTCGTATGGTATGTGAGAGTTCCTAGGTTCTTCGTTGGTGTTCAACGCTCTCGGACATGCCTTCGCGTTTCGTGCGGTATGTGACAGCTCAGTAGTCCGTTTGCTGATGTTGAACGCTCTCGGACATGCCTTCGCGTTTCGTGCGGTATGCGACAGCTCAGTAGTCCGTTGCTGATGTTGAACGCTCTCGGACATGCCTTCGCGTTTCGTGCGGTATGCGACAGCTCAGTAGTCCGTTGCTGATGTTGAACGCTGTGTCCGTTTTGTGCCAGTTTCTCTGTAGCAAGTTGTTGTGAAAGCAGTATAGATATTACCTTTCGCACTGATAGAGAATGTCAAATTATATATGTTTTAGAATACTAGCTAGTTGCCGCGGCTGCGTCTGACCTGTTTATTTAATAATGGAAAAAATACGAGTGTCCTTAAGTCCACACGAACGAAGTGAAATTTCTTTAGTTATACGAAATGTATAATGTACTATCACCACCCCGAGGTCCTATTTGTCGTAGCGCCCTCGCATATAGGCCTTACTCGATAAACGGACTATTCAACACATAACGTCCGTCCCATCAGGATAGGAGAATGAGGGAATACGGAGTGCATTTGTGTCTGCGCACAGACTAATGCACTACAATGTGTCCCGCTTAGAGGATTTGGCTGTTTTCAATAGAGGCCACGCTGTAGCAGATATTCGGCGAGGATTTTATTATTATTTATTCAACACGAAAAGAGTTTTCCTGCTAATAGTTCTTTTCAGCTTTATATTATTAGTATAAATTTCGCGCCTCGATCGCTTAATACGAGTGGATTAAGGTTATTGATGTCAGGTACAGTAATAGATGGAACTGCAAAGATGATAATAGGTTTTTATCCGACTACAATAAGACAATGTAATATTTTTGATATTATGATTATTAAACGAGCATAGCCGCGAGGCGAAAGCTTTTAAGGTCATTTATTAAAAAAAGTAAAAAAACACTTGAACGCCTTGCTGGATCAGACATCTGCAAACGTTTTTCTAATTATTTTCAATCTAACTTAAGGAGAAAGGAGTAAGAACTCCTTCTAGTAATAATGGAGGCTTTACAAGTGATGAAGGCCAATCGTCTTGTGCTCCTGCCACGCTAAACTTACTTATAGAATTATTAAATGGATCCCTTAAATCGTTAGATCTCTCTAAAGGACAGAGTCCTGACCGTATACCTCCCCTTTTTATAGTTAAATGCTCCGATGTCTTAGCGAAACCTCTCTTAATTTTTTTCAGACGTTCTCTTGATGAAGGTATTGTCCCCAACATCTGGAAATCTGCGTCTATAACACCAATTTTGAAAAACATGGCAACAGAAGTGAAATAAAAAACTACAGGCCCATTTCGAAACTATGTTTATCCACTAAAACCTTTGAACGTCTTGTCTACAATCAAATATATCACGGTCTCTCAATGACACTTCTGCCAGAGCAACATGGTTTCATAAAATAGGCGATGCACGACTTCGAATCTGTTGATGTTAATATACAACACTACTTTTAATATACAATACTACTTCCTGCATGGACTCTGGGGGCCAAGTAGACTGTACCTTTACTTGACCATAACCATGACTTACTTCTACATAAGCTGTATTGATCTGGTATCCACGGAAATCTATTCCGATGGTTTACCTCCTATGTAGAAAACCGATCACAAGCTGTAGTTACTGGTGGCTATATCTTCCTGGAATTTGGTGCCTTCAGGTGTCCCTGAAGGATCCCTAATGGGACCTTTGCAGTTTAACCTTTTTATCAATGAGTTGTCATTCCTGTCTCCAACGTTCAAAATTCATTTTATACGCTGATGATATGAAAATATTTAACCTCTAACCTCCTCCTGCAAGAGGTAGCAATCATTATTAAAAGCAATAATGATTGCTACCTCT
This sequence comes from Eumaeus atala, assembly GCA_017140195.1. Taxonomy (NCBI): domain Eukaryota; kingdom Metazoa; phylum Arthropoda; class Insecta; order Lepidoptera; family Lycaenidae; genus Eumaeus; species Eumaeus atala. Next base: position 171,615 of record JAFELO010002471.1, read on the forward strand.
TGCAGGAGGATCTTCATAGATTGCCACGAGTCCCACACACCACTGGACCCCCATCCAGGGCCGGTGAAGGCGCGTAAATGCGTTTTCCCATGTCAACAATGCGTGTCAACAAAAAAAAAGGATCTTTATAGATTGGTAGAATACTGCCATTATAATAAATTAGAAATCAATTTTTGACAAATTATGTTACTTACTACAAGTACGCTCTTAAAGGACATGAGTTGCAGAAAGTACAAGACATGCGTGATCTTGGTGTTATTCATGATCTTAAATTAACATACGAAAAGCACATTGACTATGTAGCTAGAAAAGCTTATAGAATATTAGGATGTGTCATGCGGTCTTGTTCACAATTTAATATCGCTAAAGCTACTAAAATCCTATACTCTTCTTGTGCGTAGTACTTGAGTATAATAATATTTTTAGGGAAAAAAGAGAAACCAGGAAACATCAACATAGTTTCGTGAACGTATCGTGTTTTTTCTACTGACGGCGGGATTTTCCACAATAAATATTCTCATTATGTACAGACTGGCTCTGCCACGCAGTTTCACCCGCTTGGAACATATCTCATAGGAATTTTTTTTTCGCAATGTAAAGTATATTTAGATTATTTATTTCAGATAGTATTCTATAATTGTGCCAAATTTCATTCAAATCTATTTTCTTTTCTTCTAACATATTATAGTCTATTATTGAATATATTTTTCAAAAAAAATTTTTTTTTCATCAAATATATTATAACAATAATAAATAACAATTAAAATACATACAAACTTTGTATTTATAAACATCAGTGGGATGGTAATGACATCCATTATTTTTATTCTATATAACATAATGTGAACGTGCTGACGTTTTTCTGCAAATTATTGGAAGGTGAAAAAGACAATGATGCAAAATATAAAGACTTGAAATGTGCGCTTTGAGTGATAGAAACGAAGTTTCATCGCACAAGTGGACGGTTTTCGCAACAACATTCAAGGCCAAAGAATTTGCCAGCAGTGTACGAGTATCGTCTACTCCTTCCTCGCGGCCTAACGCTTTCACGGGACAAAAAAAACTTATACCTGTTGCATATCTGTCAAGATATTTATATAGTCTGTAATATGATGACAGCTATGACAGCTGATGCCCGTGTTACACATATATCCAGGAGGCCATGGGATGAGGAAGCCTTGGGTGTGTACCTCTGCGACGTGTCATAGCTTGCCAGCGTACACGTATTACTCCTCACCTGGAGTCCATCTCTTAGGATGGTCACACAGCCCTCGCTATGTCAACATATAACTATATAAGAATACCTAAAACATAATAGGCCCCCCCCCCCGGTATTATTATTTTTTAAATTGAATAGGGGGCAAACGAGAAATTGGAGAGCCTTTTTAGGACTACGCCCGTGAACATCCACATAATTACTATGCCGATGCGTCCCCACCTTCCCTCCACTCAATGGGCCACCGGGCACTGACAAAGCGCACGAAACGCGACACAGAAGATGTCACTTTGCGGCGGTATTTTGTGAGCGATAGGTTCCCCGGCCTTGACGGCCCAATTCCGTTGCATGGGGGGAAGTAGTGTCATACGCATGATTTGTTAATTGTAGCAATCCGGCCCGAGATAATAACAGGCGAAGCCGGGGCGGTTTGCTAGTACACAAAATATAACATAAAACCTTTAGTCGTGTAACATATTTCCTCTCTGTCACTTATATTTTATGTGAGGTAACATGAAAAGGGGCGGAAATGAGTTACAGAAATCGGAGCATTGAGCGTTCACGCGATTTTGATTGGAATATAAAATACAGTACGCATTTTTTGGAAAAGAAAAATTCTCATCACAAGAGACCACGAGCGTAATGTGGAAAAGAGGGGGAGAAGGATCCCACCACACTTGTTCATTACGGAATCGATAATCGCCGTGAATTGTTATTTGTGCTAGAATATTAATATGTTTAATTTCCTCTAGACTTTTATTATATAAATAAGACTAAGTTCTAGACAAGGCTTTCACTTCCTGGTTCGGGTGCGTAAAAGAAATGTTCATGTCTTTCTTATATAGAAAGTTTGGCCAGATTTAAAAAATATATTTTATTGGGCTATCAAATGTAAAAGTATAAACGATTTTTTCAAATCCGGTTGGTATTACTGAACAGGCCCCTAGTAAGACTAGAATATGTTTTAAAAGTAAATCCTCCCCTCCAATAAGTCACCGAACCTCACAAACTTCACGAAACGCGACCGTATAGCAGTCACTTTGCGGCGGTGTTAAGTGAGCTAGAAGTACCTCCCCAATCATGCTGGCCCGGCCTGGCTTTTTCAAAGTGATAAACCGTTCTTGTTTTTACAAGTCCCTTTGTGACGTCCCTGCGCTGCTTACAGCAGTGGCTGTCGCTCGACATATTCTTACGGTGTGAAAGCGCTCAACTACAGCAGTTTGTTTGTGGCCCGTCAGCACAGTTCGCGTCGTCACAATGCACCGCCGCCGGTAACCGCGCGGCGCAGTCTATCAGTGTGATACCGCACTAACTCCAATATTTTGTTAACAATTTGTGCCTCGTTAACTCGGTTCGTGTTATCACTGAGCATCGAAGCGGGCAGTCGCACGGCACAGTCGGCTGGTGTGGGAGCGCACTAACTGCAGTTATCTGTTAGTGCCACAGAACAGTTTTTGTTCCCGTTACCTCGTCGCTCCGTCCCGTCAGCTAAACTTGCACCGGACACGTTCTACAAAACTTATTAAGTGTTATTAGACACGTACTGTATACGTATAAACGGATAAAACTAGATTATCATTATCATCATTATTATCACGATCGTCATTATACGGTCTGACCGTTCAAAATACGGCCTCAGCAACGCCCCGAACAAATAAATATTATCAATTCGCTATCAGCAATCATTGCACGCTCTCATCAATCATTCTAACTCTGCATCCTTCTTGTAGTACAGGGGAATAAAACAGTTTCTTCGTTTGTCTTATTACGACCATTACCAAATAAGATTAATAAATATGATCATTTAGGAGACCATTTGCTTAACATATATCAATCAAATAACAATCACCTTAAGATCTAGGAGAGCATTCTACCTCTTCAGCCAGATGTGAACCAGCGACAACCGTTATCAGCATTAGGGGCCATCTTTACTATCTTATATTCTATAAGCTATATATTATTAAGGTACATGATGATTTTTTAATTTCCCGCGAATACATAGTTGTTACAAAAGTTGAAAGCACACTTGTGGCAGATGGTTCCACTCTTCCATAGTAGGTAAGCGGTTTACACAGTATAACAATAACTTTTAAAATATAGATACCTGTGAACAATCAAATACAAATTATTTAGTAATATTTACGCAAGTATTGAACAATTTTGGTATTTTTACTCACACATAGAACTATGTGTGAGTTTGTGTGTGTGTGTGTGTGTGTGTGTGTGTGTGTGTACCAGCGCGTGTTTATGTAAGTTTAGGAGTTATTTATGTATATATGTGAGAGCAAAATGTGTTTATGATTTATTAATTTATAGTACGATCTGTATGTCATTGTAGGATCTAGTTTTAAGCCATGTATTTCAAGTTCTTTATTTAATTTATTTTATAAATATGGATATATAAGAGCCAGAAATTCATGTTGGGAAAAATTGGTTTTAGTCTTGGGAATCAAAGTGACTTCGCGGTTACTGCGACGTGATTGGCACAATTATACTGTAACCATTTATGGTATTTTAAAATAGATCCATCCATCACTGGCATCCAGCGGCTCCCCGAAAAAAAAAATCAAAAAATATTTCTTAAACTCGGGCTTGTAGTTCCAGAGACCCAGAACGCGCTATGCGTTTAAACCAACAAAACCCTTCATCTTTATGTTATTGACATAGATAATGATATCTGCGGACTTATTACACCACGCTGACCCAGTCCTGTGTTAAGTACCGTAAGGGCTTCTGTTACAGATACTAGACAACGGAAATATATTTAAGATTTTTATTATAGAAAAACATATAATACACATATAAACATCCATAACCTGGACGGGACTCGAGCCCGCGACCTCTGGCTTAACACGCGGACTAACCGAAACATTACCGACTGAGCCAGCCGGTCGACATAGTAGATATAATGAGTATTTGATGTCCGGGTGTGAAGATGTGTCTTTGTTAAAAATATATATAACATATTATATTTTAAACCAATATACATGGATGAACTTGTACAAAACAAAATTAGGGGGAAGACTGTTTGTATGTGATAGATTTTCTCAAAATTAACCGAATGGATTTTCATGCGATCTTCATCAATGGATAGAATTATTCATGAGGAATGTTTTAGTGTATAATAATATAGTTCGTTCGTTAAGATAGTGATGTCCGTCCGCGTTAGATACGGGCGAAGTCGGGTCAGACCGCTAGTACAACAATACAATCGTCTTTTTATACGAGTACATTTCGATTTGGACATTTGGACTACACTCTAACAATCTATCAAGTATATACAGCAGTTTAATTATCAAATGTAAACTTTTTTTAAATTATAGCCATCTTCAACAAAAGAGGTGGTTCTCGATTCAACTATATGTTTCTTTTTAGGGTTTCTTGGACCGATAAGGGCTGATCATGATGATGTTCGTGTGTCTCCTTACACTATAAAAATAATAATAAAACTACAAGCTTGGGATTTTTAAATAAAAATTAAGATCATTTATTTTCAACAAAACAATTTACATAATAATTATGTATACCTAGCTAAACTATATTAATAAATGCATGTCTCATATCACTGGTGCGTTATGGCCAAGGTTCATAGTACGGGTTTACATCTTCACTGGTGGCGATTCTTCCTTAGAAGTGGCAGCAGGACATTCGCTAATCGCTGTTTCAGTCTGAAAATAAAATTAATATTTTATTAGCTACTAGCACAACCACGTGGTTACACCTGCGCAACTCCGCACCTTTTCGTCGTAGCGTCATGGCATATAGCCTTACTCGATAAATGGATTATTCGACACAAAAATAATTTTTCAATCCGAGCCAGTAGTTCCTAAAATTAGCGCGTTCAAACAGACGAACAGATAAACAAGCTTTTCTTTCTATATACATATATATATATATATATATATATATATATATTGTATGGTTAGCGGGGAGGATGCAAGTGGTAGGAAATGGTGCATCAGTGAACCGATAACTTGAAAATGATGACGTATGTATGCTTAACACTAAACAGTAAATACAAGCGTTAAATAAGTGTCATTTTTTATGAAAACTTTAAAATTATTAATTATTTTTAGTAACAAAAATTTATTGGAAACAAAAAAACGATCAGAAATAAAGTAATCAAATGTAAATAAGACGGTTTCCAATTTACTATAAGTACATCGGTCAAAATATTTGTGAAATGTTATGTTCTTCACTTTTCATTTTGAAACCACAAAGGCAGAGAGGTAAGCCATAATAATGCCAAAACTTTCTCAACTTTTTGTATGTCATATTTCCGTGTACGATTGTTTTCAAAGAGAAAAAATTAAGAGATCATACATAATATTTTCCATATCTGCGTATTTCCGATGCTTACAAAAAAAAAATACTAATAATAATTCAACAATACCTCTGAGCTTTTTCCTGTTTCCTTACAGTCGCGCCTTTCCTGTGGGTTTTTGATTTTACTGCTTCTGACGATGTACTTAAATCGAAAGGCTTTTCGCCATCAGGCTTAGCTTCTTCCGGCTTAGCTTCTTCCGGTTTCAGATCGGCGGCGTCAGGTTTAACTTCGGGCTTAGCAGGCAGTGCTGCTGGTGGTTTTGGCTTATCAAATTCGAAATCTTCCAGATCTATCAGACCAGACATATCAAAGTCTGATACTGCTTCCAGAAGAGATTCCGCAGGAGCTATAGCGATTACCACGCCGTCGATGTTCAATCGGTAGTTTTCAGTTCCATTTTGTCTCTGGTCGTAATGTTTTTCAGTGCAGTCCGCGGCGGGGGCTGCAGCGGCCAGGGCGGCTAGTAGAAGTAGCGCCGCCATTTCGCACACGGCTCGCTTGTAGTTAACCATCGCGCCGGTGTTCGTGGAGTATACTGAGGACTACGCCTCGGCTGTAACGGGGCTCGCTTTGAAGCGTCTCTCCACTGCATCTTTTATTTATTTGCGGAGATAGCGGTACAGTCGTGCGGTGAACGATCCAATGATATCCAGCTAAACTGGTATCAAAACTCGATATCTAGGCCATAGATAAATATATAAACCAGTAAATTAAACTGTTTACTTATTCGGACTGATGTTTTGTTTTCGACTTGTTTGAGTCTTCCAGACGCGCGGTCAGTTTGGCCGCCATATGTAAATCGGTGAAAGTTGCATCGGAAATGAAGCCTTTAGAATAGAAACCAGTCTGTAGCCCATTGACTCAGTAACCTTTATTATATCGTATTCTCGTGTTATCTGTGACGGTGCATGTCCTGTTTACGCGAATACCACTTAAACTGCTTTATATTGAATATTCATGACAAGATGTCTTAAATGTATTTAAGTAGCTTTTACAAGAAAGAAATCCAAGCTACGTTCTTAATTAAGTTTGTTTACTTCTTTGTTTTAACTTATTCGCGCAAAAGTGAATACAAGGAACTTCATAAGCTCTATGTATTCATTATAAGTTAACCATAATAATGTATATATTATGTGCTCCTTCAAAAGACAACGGTCAAACGAGTTGGTGGTTAGTGACTATCACCGCCCATAGACATCAGCAAGATTTTATTATCCTTATCTTGCGTATGCTCTTTTCATGTAGTACCCTAAGTCCTATTGGATCGTAATCACCGAGGGAGGCAGCTGGCCACAGTACTGTTGTACGCTTTAAGAAATTGCGTTGAAACCGCACAGATGTGGACTTAAGGACATCGGGATGTCAGAGAGAGACTTAGGTAGGTATCTCCGTTATAAAAGTCGAAATAGACATACCAATAATATTTTTCTAAATATAGTTTTCATTTAGCTTTGTCATTGCGAAAGCGAAGTGGACGGAGCGAAGTGGAAGGGGGTGCAGATACCCATAGGTTTATTAAGTGCTGTATATAAAATGCCTACCTCAATACGTAGAGACATGCAATAGATTAAATAAAACAATCGCGCAGAGATCGAAAAAAAATGTTAATAATGAAAAATAATAACAATTCCAAAGAGAATGTAATACTAGTAAACCATTCTATTTCGAATAGCTTGACAGTGTATCTAAGTAATTTTTTTTTATAAATGAAAAGACTAAATCATAATGTGTTTTACATTCTTTATTCCGTGAGTTTATGCTGCGTGCCGCAGCGCGTGTATACTTTTATTGAACTAAAATCACAGAATAAAAAGTATAGTTTTACTGAAATAAACATCGTATTCAGGTAGGTATATTATATGATAATATTAGCTCTCTGTATATCTTCAATTGTAGCCATTTCAAAATCATCCCTTCGCAGAATTCTTTAAAAAGGGAAAACTTAGGTTTTTTTATATGTAGCTGAATAACATTCGCGTACTTACCCGAATATATGAAAGCAATAAGGGACGATGCTGATACGGGATGCGGAACAGTATCAACTAACACCTGAAATTGGACGACGACTCGTTCCTCCACAGCTCGCGGGTTCGAATCCATCCCGGTCCCTGATCTATGTATTATATGTTATTTTGGTTACACAGGGAACACTTATTTTGGTTTGGCGACACAGGGAATACTAGTGTGGCGGCCAGTGATCAATATATGAATGAGTGATGTATTTCCGGAAGGTAGACAAGAGCAACATATATAACAAAATTTTAATTTATATCATTTATTAAATGTTTAAAAAAGATCTATTGTCTACCTGTGACATAAGCACAGATATGGTTGCCAGGTGTCCGGCACATAGTTAGGCTTTTCTGTGTGTGCTCGGCCAAATACTAAAAAAAATCTTAACAATGTAGAATGTCCGGCATTATTCACCAAATGGCTGGCCTGTCCGGATTCAAGATTTGACAACGTGTCAACCCCATTTACATATTTATTATTGTCATAAAAAAATGAACGCTCCGATTTACCTGTCGCATGCACGACACAGATAGAAGTCGGAGCACGCGCCAGAGACCACCGTTACCCATTTACAGGTGAGCGGTTCATTTCTAGTTTTTGTCATCTCGCTTGTGGAGTAAGTAGCAGTAAATATGCAGGTTTCTTCTGATCTGTTGTCTTTTTGCTCGTTCTTATTTTGCGTTTTTTTTTTCGGAATAAAAAGTAGTTTAGGTAAAACGAAAACTACCATTTTACATAATGTTTTTACGATCTGTGGGTAGATAGATAAAAATTAAAAAGTACCTTAGCTGGAACTGACATATAAAAGTTCTTATATCCTTTTATCAAAATGACCAATCGTTGCCCTTTGGACCACTACTTATGCCCATAGGCACCCGCATTATTTTTGTCACAAAGATGAGTTGCCCTCCCGGCCCCCTGTCATCCTTCCCTGCAATGTGCCACCCGATAAGTACTCACAAACCACCCGAGATATGACAGGATAGCTGCCACTTTTCAGCAGTGTTATGTGAGAGCTACCTCCCCGGTCGTGTCGCCCCAATTCAGCTGCAATGCAGCATATTTTATCAGTTGAATTATTAAATACCGGCTAGTCTTATATTAAATCAAATATAGTATTTAATTAACCAATGTTTCTTTTAAAGTTTTCAACATTTTTATATATTTGCTAACACATAAAATAATTTAAAAAAAAAATTAAAACTGTACGAATCAATTTTATGACGACCGACATGTATGCGCGTGAAATGCACAGGACAACACAGTATTGGTAACTCAGCACAGTCCTCCAGACTTAGCCGTCGTGCCAGCTGCACAATACAATTGACAACACTCGATCCGTCCTTAGTCATCAAAAGGCCGACTGCTCATAAAGCAAAATGATTTACACGTAAATATGATCATCATCAATGTCCCGATATTAAATCAATAAATAATTTGGCCCCGATTTTACCTACGAAAGTACACATTTCGTAAAGTTGAAACGGCGACTTGCACGTGTTCAAAGTGAGCTTTAGAAATGCTTTCACGGATGTGAAGTCTCAAGTCATAACTCGTTAGTAGGCTAACGAGTCCCGTTGAACATCCGTGCATGCAGGCTGCAGTCTACAGCTACCTAACCTGATTCTCGGCTTTACTGTAAAGCTGATGGACTGGAAAGAGGGAAGCATTTTTTGCAAATCTTTAACGCGCCACTGCTTTCGGTGCTCTTTTTACTGTTTCTTGTGATTTGAGTCAATAATTGTGTTTGGTGCGGTTCGTGAAAGAGGCATTGGCATATGCCTGATGAGGTCTAGTGCTATTATAGTATTGCACTCGAATCGAGCCACTTTACGGAACGGACAGCTATGCTTTCAAGTTTCCGGTGGTGAAGGCGGAAAGACGGAAAACACTAAGCGTATAACACGAATAAATAATTTTGTTTATACTATTTCCAAGATTCCTTTATTTGTTTGGTATAAATCGAAAATTGACATAACCGTAGACTTAAGAATATAATACCGTAAAATTAGGAATTGTGAAACCGAGCAATATAAGTTTTGTTCATTTATTCAAGTGTTAACCAATCATTTCTATCCAGAATTAATAATTAATTCAATAAACTATAACTCTGCGTGTCACTAATGGGTGTGGATACTCACCAAAATACTGTCCGTTTTTTTGGTTACACTATTAAAAGGAAACTCCTCGTAACTCACTGGTGAAGCGCAGCTTAAACAGTAACATCAACGTATTATGATGAGGTGAGCTGATTACCAATGGATTTGTTACAATAAAACTATTTTTACGGATTTTATCGCGGTTTATTTAATTATATAAGTAGCCCGACGTTACACAAAACAATATTGATTTTACCAACCGCTTCTGTAAATCATTGGCGCCAAAAGGAGTGCATGTTATAAACTCTATGCGCTTTGCAAAGAGGTGGGTGCAAGGCAAGACGGAGCTTCTCATTTAAACAGTTAATGGATCGAGTTATACCGGAAGTTATAAAATAATAGTTGATGACTATAATGTTAGCAAAATATTTCATAGAGCTCGTTCATGTTTTAAAAGCCCTGTATAGTTAGATATAGTAAAGAAAACAAATATGGCACTCTATTCCGTATCTTTTTAATTAAACATTTTTCTTACGAATAAAGTTGAGCCCAATGTTGCAATTCTACGAAATTAACGAAATCAACAAAAACATATCGATTTTATTTATTATCTAAACAACATTGAGATCGCTATGATAAACAAACTTAATAAAAAGTAAAATCTTACAATAGTGATAATACTTTGTCTTTAAATAAAAATCAAGTATTCATTTTTTTTCTTGAAGCAGCACTTATTCTACATTTTTGCCAGTAAAGTTAAAAACACTAAAAAACGATCCGCGACTTAAAAACAATATCAAAAAATAATATCTGATACATATGTATCACTTTTGGGAAGACATTAGTGTTCATGATAACATACTTATTACAATATAAATTATAACTTTTTTTTTATAATAAAAAAATCATTTTAGAACATTTTTTATAACAAGTATCACGTTTCAATAAAAATTAAGGTCTCTGGATATTATACAATAATTCATAAAATTACACGTCCTAACTCAATGAATGACTGATCCAGCAACCCTCAGTCGAAACTACTGAACTACTAGTTCAACTGATTGGCGTTTGAAAGATGGCCAAATGTTGTCTGCATTTGTGCATTTGCGCAGATGCTCACTGGATCCTGTGCTCAAGTACCTTTTTTTAAGACAAATCGCAAAAATATATAAGAAACTGAAATATTGTTTATTTTATACGCAAAATCGCAAATGTTTACTCAAATACTATTAATATTATAACTTAAAATATAAAAGAAGTACGTGTGAGTCAAATTACTGAACACTTTTTTCGTGACGTAACTAGGTGTAATGCATTCGTTCTTGTAGTCCTTTGGTATGCCGCCTGCTTTACTAAATTGATATATTGTACCTGGTTAAAAATTGCGCCAAGTATCTTCGCACATGTAAAAAATAAAATACAATAAAATTCACAAAATCTACTAGAAAAAAGTGTGTGCGATGATTATGTGCAAATGTAACATAATGATTGAAGAAATCTTAAGATTTATTTAGGTTTGTACAAAATATACCATCAATTTATTGTACCTACTTACAAAATACAACCTATATATTCCTTCAGTATTCTATTTATATTTAGCGTTAAATACTAAAAATAAATAATGTTAATAACAATAAAATCTTTGAGTTGATAAATATCAAACACCAATAAGTCCATCATAGACAAAAAAATATTTTTTTATGAAAATTCAAAGTAAACGTTTTTCTAAACACTCTGAAATGTTACAAATTCAAATATGTCCTTGTAATTTTTGAGAAAATCGTAATTAAGCTTTTTTTTTTTTTGAAAATGTGTTACGTCCATAGAAGGATTCGCAGCAAAAACGAATAAGTCCAAATCGAAACGATCCGTTCGGTCACAATGGGGGCTATCCGTTTTTGCTTCTATTACTGTCTTAGTTACGCTCTGTTTTAAACTAATTTAAATTAGATTATTTTAATGGAAATGGACGAAAAAATAAAGAATGTAGAGCCTGATAAAACCAGAAAAAGAAATAACATAAACACAGCAAAAAAAGCAGAGATAAAGCGAAAGTTGTAAGTAAAACTTTATTATTACGTTACTTTATCAGTAATATTTTGAATTAGTGTGTTTCCTATGCTAATAATTATAAATTATTGTTTGTAGCTTACAAAATTAATATATAATAAATATTTTTTATTATAGTTTACTTAATCCAACGTTGATTTTTTTACAGACTTCAAAAAACATAAAACAAAGGATATATACATACATATAGCCCGCTATTGTCTCGGTTGTGGCTAGACTAATTTTGATGCGATTTTCAGGAAAGTGTTTGTTACAACAAATTTTTAACGTTTTAACTGACACCTTTAAAAAGGGTATGTTTATGTATGTGTGGATGCCCTTTTTATAGCTTTGATGACTACCGACGCCTATGGATATTTGCATGATTGTTACGCAGATGCGTGCCTCTCCTATCATTCCCCCCTTGGGCCGGTGTCTACTCATAAACCGCAGGAAAAACGACAGCGACGCTGTCACTTTACGCCGGTATCAAGTGAGCGAGAGGTACTTCCCCGGTCGTGCCGAATTCCGTTGCATAGGAGGATGTAGTGTCATGCACCGTACATGGCACTACTTCCTCCTATGCAGCATGTCACTACCTCTTCCCGTGCAACTATTTCTCGTTTGGCTGAATCGATTTTTATGCGGTTCTCAAACAAATATCAATAGAAATAATTACTTTTCATAACAGTGACCAATGTCACTGTTATGAAAAGTAATTATTTCATTTAGTTTTGTGCTCTAAAAAGCGATTCTTGATTTTTATATTCGTTTGATGGATGTTTTTTTTTTTTTCAGATATGCGGCACCTGGTTTAACTCCAAGACTCTCTAAAATGTCTATCTCTTGCAAATCAGGACCTTTTTTATTGTTAGAGAAGACTGTGTTGTGTGTGTGTTGTGTATAATTAATGTGTGGATAATTACGTTATTAATATGTTGTGTATAATTAATGTGTGGATAATTACGTTATTAAGCACATTATAGTCTCAAAAGTCAAACGTTATCGGCCACGAAAGGGGAATAAAAATCCCACAGAATTTAATATAAAATTTTACACACCAAAATACAAAACTCATGACCTGGCTGGGGTCACGATTAAAGTCTGCCAGAGTTTATGGAGTGGCTAAAAGGCATTATGAAACTGGAAGTCTGGCGATGGAAAATAGAGGAGGGCACAGAATACAGTTTGCTTTCGCCTCTAGAAAAGAAGCTGTAGAAAAATTTATTAAAAGTTTTACTCCTTTAGAGAGCAATTATTGCAGAGATCAGATAAAAGTGCGTCAATACTTTCAACAAGTCTTAAACATTAAAAAAATGTTTCAAATGTGTGAAGACGAAGTTTCGCCGGGATTTAGTATACTAGTGTACATATCTATTTAGTATTATATTCCATTTAGTATACTAGGTGTAGCATTGGATTCGGTAGCCCAAAAACGGATGTGTGTTCAACATGCCTTCAACTAAATGAAAAAATTAAAATTTAAACATCACAAATGATAAAACAAGGACCTATCACACAACAAAGAATTCACAAACTGAGAGCTAAACAGTGTTATAAAATGTTACAGCACGAACTACCTGGTCTTATAATTTCATTTGACGAGAAAAAACTTCCTCTGCCTAAAATACCAGACCAGTCCACAGACTACTCCAGACAACTTTATTTATTTAACTTTACTATAGTTAACGGCAATTCGCGCATCCATTACCCCTCAGATCATTCACGCGTATATTTGGACTGAGATCAGGCAGCCAAAGGGTCTAATGAGATCTGTTCAGCATTGTATCATTGTATGAACTCAATAAACATCTCTAGAATCGAAAAAATAAGGTTGGTATCCGACGGTCGTAGCGGTCAGAATAAAATTCTATGGTTATATCCATGATTATGAAATGGCTCCTAGAAAAACCCGCTCATATCAAGGAAGTTAAAATGACATTTCCAGTAACGAGTCACTCGTTCTTGCCGGCTGATAGTGTTCGTCTTAAATGAGAGAATGATAAAGAAAAGGCAGAGTATTATTAAACCTACAGATTATGAAAATATTATTGGTGAACATTCTACCATCCATAAACTGGCATCTAAAATATATATTACATAACTGGAAAGACAAATGCAAAGATTATCTGAAAAACACTCAAAGTTGGCATTCCAAATAAGTAAGTATAAAAGAATTATATTTCAGAAGAAGAACTGTAAATCAGTCTATGTTCGAGGTAAAGTTTCTTATGGAAAAGACATTTCCCCTAACGAATCTTTGACCAAACGCGGTAAAAGGTTAAACAAACTTAGTTTGGATAATATACCAGTTGGGGTACCTATTAAAGCTGCCAAATTGAACGATGTCAAAAACCGTTTGACGAAACATTATGGAAACGAATGGCAGACATACGAAATCCTATCTTACTCTCAAAATATTCTTACCAGATTTGTCACTAGCGCTATATAATCTATGATTCAGACAATGAAAGTGTTATAGATCCCGGAGACATAGAAAATGAAGAAGTTACTGATTTCGTATAACCCAGTTTAAATTTGAGACTGATTTGACATGTTACCTCATATTTTAATGAGACTTACATCACATTCAACATTTGTGATTTAAGATTTAATACATACCTAATTAAACGTATATTTACCACAACCGTATATTTTTAATTTCTTGTCCGCCATATCAGGCAATCACCCGATCATGTATAGGTCTATAGTATCATAAAATCTTAATAAGGTTTCAGTGACAACCCTTAGCCCTAGCCCTATTATGAGGTCATGATTAGTTTTAATCAAATTATGACATGTCCAGAACTTATTTCTTTTCTTAAACAGATTTTATTTCAAATACCAATGTCCAAACCGATTGTAACAGTTTCGATGCAATTTGAGCGTTTTTTGTTATGTTGTTCGGTGTAATCCTTATAAAATTAATTAAAACTAAATTAAACATTAAAACATACGAAAGAACGTTGTCAGCATCTGTAAAACTAAAAAAATAGTCTACCGTTTTTTAGTCTTTAGTTATCTCTTATCAGGGACATATTTACATTTGATACTTATCTACTCATTTATAATATCAATCTTTTTGTATTAATTATTGATCCCACATGTTGTCGTATAAAAAGATGCAAGAAAGGCTAGGTATTGTTTTGAACATCTTGTATACGACAAAATTTAGGACTGGTTTCACAGCCTCCTATTGCCATCCCTGTTAGGCATTAGTAGCTCAAGCGGCAAATAAACTATATCCAATATGAGAAATTTCTGTGGTAATTACTAGTAACAGGGGGAACTGGCGCGATGATGTTTTGTTGCTATGTGTTAGTTAAATGACACTTTTCTTCTGGCCGGTTGATACAACAATAGTGATTTGCCAAGTCTGCCCTTTGTCACATTTTAATTTATTTATTGAATTAATTATTACAAAAGCAATACATGAACATACAATTTGACCACAAAATTGTATCGTTTTACGTTTAACATGAGGTTATTAGAAAAAATTTAAACTTGTTTATTTTAAAAATCTTTGGTTTCAGAACGGCCGAGTCAGTCGAAGCGGTCGTTGGTTATTTATTGCAGTATGAATCTAAGTGTCTACTGTACATGGAAGTGCGAACTGTTGACCAAATAAAAATGAATATGGTAATGTACAAAATTCTAAGATTGTGTTCCGAAATGCACTACGGGCATTGCGCATTAAATATATTACTGACATTTTGTGAGGTATTGTTCATGTCCTAAAGATAATAATAAATTTCTCAACATTTTCTCACTGGACAGTGATAATAACATATCATATTTAATATCGAATCAAAATTAGTAACGTTTGTTTTAAAATAATATCATAATAAACGATGTCTCATTGTAGTATTTTTTTTTCGTTTCCCTTTGCTATTAACAGCCAATATGAAAACTTGCTATTCGCCCTATACTGCTACGACGGTGCAACTTTTGCGCAGAAAATCGAGACCCCAAATTGTTTTTTTACATGTATTGATATTATCACTTAATTAAGGCACATACGTGAACGGAGATATACATTACCTATCCTAATTCCTTGAATAGTATTTGAAAATGAGTAATAAGGCACATAGGTTCAACCTACACATTTAACATTGTGTACATGTATTGTCTTCCTTCGTGATATCACGGTCGTACGATCCATGTCAACAGAATTAAAATTTGTTTATGGTAAGATTTGTATAATGGCATGGTTACACGGTCGGATAGACGGATCCACGGTCTTTTGGGCGACGTGATTAGCGAATGCATAAGTTGTTTATGCTCTATGGTTTTTTTTAGCCAATAACGTACCCGAAGTGACCGTAGACATATCCGCTTTTCCACTCGTCCAAGCGGACAGTTAGTTGAATAAATTGTCTATGATAAGATTTGTTTGAGTCCAACGATCAATACGTTAGCATAAAGTAGGAACATAAAACTTGTCTATTAAATTATGAAGTTAATCTAAGTCTTACATAAAAGTACTTAACAACGAAATAAATGGAAGATGAGATAAACGTTTAAATCGATTAACACTATTCATGAATATATTGAGCTGTACCTAAACTTGTCTGTTGTTATATAGGCCTACTAAGATAGCCGCCTGTCCATACGTGGGGAGCATATATATTTAGACGCAAAGTCGTATCAGCGGCCAATGAACGTGACAAATCTTAGTTAATTTCATATTTTAAGTTAGGCAAAGCCCATCTCTCTAAGGCCCTGATTGCCTAGTACTCGTGAGGTGAACAGTTCTCTGCCAGCACGGCAATAATATCAATCTACAAGAATGTATGTATTATATATTAAAACTTAATTTGTATATTAAAACTATCACTGTTCGCCACTCCCCTTCCAATTTCCAACAGGATGTCACAGAATATCGGTATACATCCATGTGGTATATTCAACTTCCAAGCCGAGTGACACTCCTATTCAATGCAAAGCACTTGACTAAAGACATACTTACTACTTTTTTTTTCGCTCTCTCTCTCTCTCTCTCTCTCTGCCTTCTTTTAGTTTATTGATTTTTCTTTTGTTGATTCTTGTGGAATCTTACTTAAAAATGTTTAAATCCTATTAATGTAACAAAACACTACTTTGTGCACAGCAAACTATACTAAGTCTATTGTTCAACGCCATCAAAGTATTGTATTCTTTTTTATTTGCATTGAATACAGCTATTCTGTATCTATATCTATGAGCCATTGAACATATTTAATATCAAAATTTAACTTGGAACAGTTCATATATTAGATGCACCTCTTGAAGACCCTGGTTACCTGGTAATAATGACTTTTACGCACTGACTTATAGAAAACGTCCGCCACGCCATTTGAACAATTATCAGTGATTACATTGATGTATCAGAAATTTTTCTGACGTGAAAGATAGGCTATGTGATAATAACTTTTACATATGGTTTTGCCTGTAGTCCACGCGGACAAGTCGTGAGATCGCTAGTTTTCAATATATTAGTGCCGGTAATCTGGACATGTGGCGGTAAAACGTTTAATTTAATTGTTTAGTTTGTACTGCTACTACCAGAATAGGGAGCTGGCATGAAGATATGTGTATGTGTGTGTGTGTAATTAGTTGTACATTATTATTTATTATATTTGTCGGCTATCCAGTTATGAAGAGATCAATGGTTTGGCGTCACGTGGCGCTGATTGTTTGACGTCAGCGGCGCGCGCGCTCAGCAAGCACGGCCAAGAGGCGCGGATAGTAGTGCGGCGAGTGACGCAAGCGGTGTAGCGCCGCGTCCAGGTAGCGCTGCGCCCCGCCACCCGCACCCCGCGCCGCCGCGCATAATGTCAGCGCCTGTCGCCACACTCGCATGGACACTGCCGCATACAGACACGGAATAACTTTACAGCTTGGCCATAAATACTGCTACATTAAAAACAAAATGTTACATTTGAATTGCGAATCTTGTCTTTTCAAGAAATCTTCTTAATTATGTTTCTAAGTTCCTAATTTTCAGGCATTTTTAACTTACAGCTTAACATTTTACAATTAAGTACATAAAAATTTGATCTAACAAAAAGCCATTTAACAGTTTTGCTGTGGAATTCGTTACTGTCTCCTCTGATGAGTGTAGTACTCACGGAAGTGCTGCATGTCTGCGTCACACTGCTGTAGCAGCTGCTGTATGGGCACACATCCGTCCGGCGCCGGCACGTGGCTGCCGCACACCAGCGTGCAGTTCGGTACAGTCGACTCTGATATCACGCGCTCTATCTCCGCTTTCACCACCTTAAATAACAAAAACGCTCGCATTGTATTACGTAGAGCTAGTGTAGCAGAATTGGCTCAACACCACGTGGCCACCACCAATATAAATTGGGATATCTTGTGTATCGTTGAAAACATCGCAGATGATACCATCACACATATCGTGAAGTGGAGCGCGCGCGGTAGTAACGCCGAGCGATAAGTGGCCCCTGTTAGCAGTGCATGTGCGAGTGGACAAAAAATCACGACTGCCGCACGATACGAGCCCGCCCTCGCCCAGCATTTCGTTTTTACAACACACAATAACAGTCAGCGCTGTACTTTCGAGCCAGACCTATACCAGAGTATTTTCTTGTGTTCCACGCTTACCTGTTCGGCCTCAACACTGTTAGTGGTCTTCTTCAGGTTACTGGTGATCACGTGCAGACGATAATGAGTCGGGATATGCTGTAGAAGGCGATTATTATTAACCACATGAAAAGGACAATTTGTTGGATATACACACATGAGCTCTTCGCTCTATATTCAGTTTTTTTTCTTCATGTAGTATTAAATTTAGTCAATAACGTTATAAAACATCTTTTTGTAAGGTGTGAGTAACCTATGAGTAAAGGAGAAAAACAATTGGGGTTTTCTTTTCAAAACCATCAATTGCAAGTTGTCGGCTACAACAATCTGGCCATGAATACTGTTACAATTAAAAATAACAAAATGTTACATTTGAATATGGAATCTGTCATTTTTATACGTTTTTCATTGTGTTTTCTCATTTTAGCGAAAATCCACTGTACAATATTTTGCGGTGTTAAAATGAAGTGGGGTGATAAACAGAACAGAATCGCTGTGATTGCATTACACAAAGTTTGTATGGAGACAAATGCAATTTTTATAACTCTCCATACACTTGGTACTAATAAAATGTTTGTGTACGGGCTATCAATACATTTACGCGCATTCACCGGCCCTGGGCGGGGTCCAGTGGTCTGTGGGGCTCGCGGCACATGATAGTGCCGAATACCCACGAAAACCACCGCGAGTGCCGCCCTTGGTGACCTCACCAATGGCACCTGCCACGGAACAACAATCATCGGGGCACCTCACCGGCTAGTCAGCCCCCTAAGGGACCAACTTTACCTCCAGAGATAGGGTTGCCCAACACTACAGGACAACCCCATCGACTTTGGGACAGTGCAGTGGTGTGAGGTTCCCATCCTCGCCCCTTGCCCCGTGCGCAAAAGCACCACCTCCTGTTACTCCTAGGTCCCCTCTTCATATAAGAGGTGTACCGAGAGCGATTCCTCCTCCTGAGCTTTAAGCCGCATCGTCTCATAAGAGGTGATCAAAGCACTAAGAGAAGGAATTCGAAGAAATCCTAACCGAAAGCAAAACGTTTTACCTCGGGAAATGAAGATAGCACCTAGAATCATGTCACGTACTTTAAGAGATGACTTAGGACTTGCAGCCTATAAGAGACGCACTGGTCATTTACTTAGAACTTAACTTATAAATTAAAGATGAATAGGGCGGTAAAATCGAAATAACTACTGAAGCGGTACGCAGAGGAAGGTCACAGAAAAAAATTGTCTACGGATGAGAATTTTTTACAATAGAGCGACATTTTAACAAACAAAGTGACCCTATTTACGTTCAAAGCTCGAGGGAAGCTTTCCAATTAGTCGACAGAGTACAACGTGGGCATTGTCTGACTTCAGTGATGGTTTGGTGGGGTTTAGCTGTGAACGATTTACTGAACCATATTTCTGTTAAAGAGATATGAAAACATCGGCACCAGTGTATTCAGATACCATTCTAAAGAAGGTAATTGAGCCCCTTAATAACGCCATGTTCAATAACCAAGTATGGTCCTTCCATTAAGACTTGGCACCGGGTCATAAAACTCCGGTCCGCGCCGTCTCGCTTGGAACTGAACGTCTTGGACTCCATCAGAGCTGAAGATTGGCCGTCGCCTAGTTTCTACCTCAATCCACTGGATTATGATTTATAGTTTTAGAGAGTACATCCTATTCTAAACGCCATGACAATCTGGACTCCCTAAATTCATCCACACGATTGGCAGTGAAGAATTTCCCCATGAAAAGAGTGAGTGCTGCTATTGATAACTGGCCCCAATGTTTAATGTAACAATTGTATTACAGCCAATGGAGACCACTTGGATTAAGCCTTTTATATTTTAACTGCTTTACATTTGTGTATTAAACTAACACATTGTAAAAGTAATAAGTGTTATTTGCAATTCAAAAAAATATTTTTTTGTCACAACATGGCAACACTAGGTATAATACATCTGGATGTGATATTTTGATTGTTTGACGACTGATTGGCGTAGTGGTAAGGTAAGCGGGTACGCCGAGAGCACAACACCTGCGACCGCGCCTTCGAACCCTTCTTAGGTCATCGATGTTTATCTATATATTAGAATTTATATGTAAAATAAAAATCTTAAATATATAACATTTCTTAAATTTATAAAAAAATCTTAAATACATTTCAATTGTCTAATACTACAGGTACACAAACAAGTCCTTAAGGTACCTAGTACAGGACTGAGCTACAGATTATGATTATTATTAATATTATCTTGTTAACTTGATTGTGCGTCAAGGGATAGCAGCACTTGACATGAATTTCAGCTAGATCCACTCACGTGTTCCAGAGAAAAAAATGTCGACAGACACACAATAAAGAGAAATATTCATAAACATTAATGTTTTCATAAAACAATTTATAGAATGAAAATTTCATAAAACAGCTTCATCTATACAAACATACTTTGGTATCTGCCAGCATTAATATATGATGCATGTTTGGTTGGCCCGTGGTGTCCGGCGACAGGCGGTTCAGACAGTCGGGGTACATCTCCATTAGTACCACTGTGCCTTCACCACCAAGTTTACATTTACGCAGCTCCTCGATGGCCAGCTCGTCTAGCTTATCATAAATTTGATTTGCGACTCGCTGTTTCACATCTGAAAATTCAATAACGAAATGCATATTAGGACATATCGTAGCACAGGTAAATAGATTATATAAAATTTTCCAATGTGGACATGGGGCGAAGAAGTGCACCGCATCTATTCGGCACTATCATGTATATGCGTTGTCCAGTCTATTTTAGGTAGTGCCGTGCATAGTGCATGACACTACATCCTCCTATGCAACGGAATTGGGCCGGCACGACCGGGGAGGTACCACTCGCTCACATAATACAACCGTAAAGTGACATCTTCAGTATCGCGTTTCATGCGACTTGTGCGTAGCCGGTGGCCCATTGGGGACAGGAGGAAGGCAACGCATCGGCATAGTAGTTATGTGGATGTTCATGGGCGTCGGTAGTCATAAAAAGGCACCGTTTGTTATTATTGTGTTCTAAGAAAAAAAGAGACAGCTGCCATTTATGAGGCGGTATCATGGGAGCCAGAGGTAGCTGAGCCGGTGGCGCCGACCCACTTCGACTGTAGTGCAACATGGCCCTAGCTCTTATCTACCTCTTACCATTTATACTAGATGGAACCAAATCTGGCATAGAACATTAGAATCACATAGATTACACCACTAAGTTCGTGAAAAGAAATAGTTGTATCACTGTACAAATATTTTAGTAGAAAATCCCGGCCTCTTCTGGCTTCCATATCCTATAAATTACCCCCCAAACAAATGTATGATTGCTATTTTAAAAATCTGTTTGCTCCATGTATTAGGTAATCAGTTTAATTATATTACATAAATATAAACAGCATTTAGTTTTAATATAAAAAAATCTTCTTGATCTGAGTATTTGGAGTATGTCATACAATCTTTCGAAGAGCAGGGGTAGAGCACCCATACAATGGATGGAATCCTTCCTTAAAACCATAAACCACAGCATGCAGGGTGCAATAGCTCAGATTTGAAGTGTCTGAAGACTGAACAACACATATTTTGGTGGCATGACCAGAGGCACTTTCAGACATGAGGATATGACACAATAAAAGATGTTAAATAAGCACAAAGGAGACACAAAATATACTTACAGCACTTGAAATGTGATAGCATGAAAGTAATGTTTCTCATCATTAGTTTGAACAAGTAAATGAAAGTTACAAAACAGAAAATTATGTATCACTTTGTTATATGAAGTAGATAAAATTATTGTAGGCTCATTATAACGGCATTAATTAATCTAAAGAAACAATAATTAACTACGTTTTTTACAGGTGCATTTTTTCCAAAGAGAAATATTCGGGCCTTATGATATCAAACATGTGTATACAACCTAGTGTTTATAATTAAATGTGTGTATCATATATCACTACTCTCATATGAAAATTGCTTTTAATGTTAAAATACGAAACGAGTATCAGGATAATTGACTTTTCAGTGAGAGGGCCATGTTAAAATGGACCAGATACAGCCATTCATAAATTACGTCACAGGTTGAGTGGAGGGGGTATGACAAAATCTCACGTAGTGATATGACTCTCTTGATGTATGTCTATATCATTGCTTCAATAAGCGAAAGTGATGAGTCGAAAAATCAAAAAAAAAATGTAACGTAATTTATAGGCCCCCTAGCGTAAATGGTCTTTTAAAATATACCACAGGAAAATTACCAAAATATCGGGCTGCACTTTCTAATTCAGAATCCTCACACCAAGCTAGTATCATCTGTAGAACTTGCAGCAGTGAGCATTGTAACTTGAAGAAAAAGGAACCCGTCCTTATTGGCTGTCTTCTATTGCATCCATCACATACCCACTGTACCCTGAAATTGCATTCAGAACATGTGTGATTCATATTTTTAATCAGATTTTACTAGTATTCTTTTTTTATAGGATAAGGGGCAAACGAGCAGGTGGTAGGTAACTACCGCCGCCCATAGACATCCACATGTCCCGAGGTTATGCAGGCAAGAAAATGCAAGGCAGGTAAGAAAAGAGCTTATTCCCATCTTAAAGGACAGCAGCGCCATTAA
This sequence comes from Eumaeus atala, assembly GCA_017140195.1. NCBI lineage: Eukaryota > Metazoa > Arthropoda > Insecta > Lepidoptera > Lycaenidae > Eumaeus > Eumaeus atala. The sequence continues at coordinate 194,528 of JAFELO010002471.1, forward strand.
GATGGGAATAAGCTCTTTTCTTGAAGATGCCCATATCGTATCGGTTCGGAAATACCGACAGTGGCCGCTGGTTCCACGTCGATGTTGTGCGCGGTAAGGAATTGCGCTTGAAACGCACAGTTGTAGACTTTGGGACATCAATGTGGTGACGGTGGAACTTAGGGTTCTGCCGTGATGTCCGAGAGTGGAATTCCGCTGCTGGTATTAGTATTAGTCCGAACAACTCCTCGGAACACTCCCCGTAGTATATGCGGTAGAAGATGCAGAGCGAGCCAACATCTCTTCGTAATGCCAAAGAATCAAGCTGCACGGAAACAACCTGGTCGTCAACGAATCGAGTCGCTCAACGTTGAATATGGTCAAATGAGGCGAGTTGATAGTTGGGGGCACCAGCCCAAAGGTGAGAGCAGTACTCCATATGCGGTCGGACCTGCATCTTGTATATTTGCAGCCGATGACGTGGCGTGAAGTACTGCTTCGCCCTATTGAGCACACCCAGCTTCTTGGAGGAACACACCCTTGTAGATCACCAGCATTGACAGATTTAAGGCCCGAGCATGCACCGTGGACAAATACCTTGATGCTGCGAAACTAGTGATCCAGTCGCATAGTTTCCCAGGCAGTCCATAAGATAGAAATTTTGAAAGGAGCACTTTATGTGAGACCCAATCAAAAGCCTTTGCTATATCCAGACCAACGGCCAGTGCCAGCGGGAGGCTGGTCTCAACTGCCTCGGCCCACCGATGCGTTATTTTATAAATGTACTCGTTTTTTCATCGCTGTCACAAACGCCCAGGACCGGTAGCAAATCTTGTATATGATGTGATTTACCAGCAATGGGTACCAATGAGTGCGGAATCAATAGCTCCATTCCTTGCTGCACCACATCAGCAACAGCTTTGGGATCATCCAGCGAGAAGCAAATCCGTCCCCATGGGGAAGATACAAAGAAGGGTTGCATCCCATCCCAATCTACTGACTTATAGTGACAAACACGCCGGCAGCCAAGGAGACATGGTCGCGATCTGCGTTTTACTGGCACCGAACCGGATAAGACAGTGGTCTGACGAGCCCAGTGGAGTATTGACAGAAACTTGTAGCTTTCCGTTTTGGAGGTTTGGAGGTCAGCAAGAGGTCCAGGGTGTATGGTCTTCCACATCCGGGATTCGCGTAGGCGATGAGACCAGTTGTGTTAAACCATATGCTAAGGCAGTCATGAACATATCTACCCGCGTGATCGGTAATGCGTGGGTTTAGCTATTCAAAATCATGGGCGTTAAAATCGTCAAGAACCACGATCTCTGCGGTTGGGACCTGTTTTGGAAGGGAATCCGTAACCTTTTCGATGTGCTCGAGGTGTCGGTAAGTTTCGGAATTACCACCGTGGAATCTATAGAGGCAAGTAGACCCGAGAGTGGTCGTCGCAATCTACGCATAGCCAAATGATGGAGAGATCCCTCAAGATTGCAGAGGCGACGAAAGCAGATATCCTCTCCGATGTATGCATACACTCCAGCATGCGGCACGAAGGAGTGTACTAGCTCAAACTGGGTACAAGAGGTATAATGTATCAATCGGAGAAGAAATCTGAGTTTCGGCCAAGAAGAGCAAAGCCGGAATCTCATTCTCTAGGTGGTGGTGGACGGCATTTAGGTTTGGAATGCAACCCCCATATGTTGCAGAAATTCACATCAAGAGCAGTAGGGGACGCTTCCGGCTTGGCTTACATTTGCCCTTCATATCGCCAATGAGCACATGTTCGACACCCTAGAATACCCGCGCCCAGGATTCCAAACTCAGGCACTCAGGTCCTGAGCATGGAGATCCAGAGAGTGATTCTCCAACATCATTGATGCTGGTACCCTCCCTGGGGTACTCTGTCAGAACACTGTGCTGCCATGAGATGGGGTGGGGGGGGGGGCTTTGGGCCAACCGGAGCTCTCACAAACCGAACAAAACGAGAACTGATTATCAACGGCCATTTTGTGTTCTCATGTGGTGTGTGCAGCAGTGTACTTGTTGATGTAATAACAATATTTTTTATTTTTATAACTTTTCTTACTATTTATAATCAACATTATAATCTTTGATTAAATTTGATATCAATTTTATTGTTTAGCGTGATTAGCATATCCTGTCATATGGCATCTCATTCAATTAAATAGCACTATATTGATAGTCTTGTCCTTTCAAGGACAATAATAATATTGATGTTACTGTTAATCATGATATTAAGGAAATGTCATTTGTTCAAAAAAAGATCAATTTGTGAATTGGTTTCACAATTCACAAATTGATCTTTTTTATAGTATAGGAGGGCCAATGACAAATCAGAGCATAGACATCCACATTATTGCCATGCACATGTGTCAACCACCTTTCTTCCTCCATTCCTCATTTCCTATCTTTAACAAATATTAAGCATTGCTTATCACAAAAGCTTGTGCTTTTACTTGTGTAAAGATCTAGGTGCTAGTCTATAAATAAAAAAATCTGAAGTAGTACATTATTATTAGGTATGTGTTATTTAGCTACTATTTCCAAATTTACTTACCATCGGCAAGTACCAAAGCAATGCAGTTTTATAGCTACATTCGTATAGCTGTAAAAAAAATCTTTGATATTTGGCATACTCAATGTAATATGACTGAGTATGGCTAGGATAGCACTTGTAAAACATACTACCATATGGCATGCAATCTGATGACAATTTAATGTCAACATTAAGCTAACTAGACAAGAATAAAATTAAATATTAATAATAAGTGTCACCTGTCTATCACTCGTGCTTGTTTACAAACAACGTTACAATCGGCTCCAAATGTTGGACATGTAAGTTGACCTGGTAGGAGTCCAAAATTTTGTAATTTCTCAACTAATTGAACTTCATAATTCCGCTTCCCTTTATCTTTTACGAATTCTTTGTACAAGGCTAGGTTTCTGAGGGTAAATAATGTAATATAAGCAACGAATCACGCGGCTAAACATAAAATAATGGAATGCGACCATCATTCCTTACCCTGTGTCACACGTGAATGGCAATGAAACATCATCTGAAGCTTTTAAGTTGTTCTCATGAGTGGTTGAATCTGCTTCCATTTTTCTTTAATCGCAAAATATAGTAAACCAAAAATATAGCTAGCGTATTAAATCGAAACACATGTTCCGTAAACAATCAAGATGTTACAAACATACGACGATTCCCTATTTTATTGCTCTAATTACCTATTATAGTCATGGAAGTCAAAGTGATAACATTTTATCCCCCTATATAAGTTTGAAATCATAAAAATCATATAAATTTATGAGTATAATTAATATAAAAGCAACGCGTACACGACGCACAACATAATTTGACACTTTAATGACATAACAATTACGACAACCGAAAGGGGGTATGACTGATGACAATTTGACACATTGACACATGACAATGAGGACGCGCTTTAAGCAAATTATTTTATTTTATTTGCTTCGAAAAGATTGTGATCAAGGAAGCTAGGTCCGTGAAAGGGTGCTGCGGTGTATTGGGGTGTCTTCCCATGTCTCATAGATGTAGAGCTATGAATAATTCTAATCAATCGAAACATATATATCATAATAAGGGAAGGGAACAGAATATTTACTCGTAACAGGTTGTAATTGGAGGCTTCCAAACAATTATACAAAATTTTATAGACATTTGTATGTGTGTTTGTCCACATATATCCTCGAGACCATGAATTGTATTTTGATCATCTTAAATATCCTCCGAAACAGCGTTACAGATTTTACAAAATTTTATATGCATATTCGGTAGCTGTGAGAGTAGGCTATCTATCGTACCTCTAAGTGATGATACCTAGAAATAATTTATAAGACGAAACAACGTTTGCCGGGCTAGCCAGTACTTTTATAATGTCGAAGTAAAAGTTACTTCAACTTAAGGAGCAGTGAAAATATCATATTGTAATATTAAGATTTACGATAATGTTACTCAAAATTTACAACATGATATAAAAAATTATGTGCTGTATGGTCTTAGCCTGCTCCAATACGAACGAAGAAACAAAAATACTTTAGTTTGTTTTTGGTTTTTGCAACTTGTGTTTTCGGTGTTTACCGTTTCCATTATTTTGTTTTTTCTATTTTTATTAAATATTTTTTGAATTAAAGTAGAGTATTATTCTTGTTGTTGTTAAAGATTATTAAGTGTTTTGCTACTAAACATCAGTGTGTTTCTTAACTTCTGAGTTTGAATTTGGTAAGTAATTTTTATTAACATAATAGATAACCGTGTTATGAAAATTGATTTATGTGTCTTTGTTAATTACTGTTAGATAAAAATATATTTCTCGATGTTATATAATTCATTGTAAGTGTCTCGCTCGTGAATAGTGTAGACTTTGTTCATAAGTTTAGGTTTACTACAACACTCTATCTACTTGTTTGATGTAGCTACCGTGTGTTACTAAAACTCTTGTTTTGTTAAAATTTCCTGGAACCAGTTTATTTTAAGTATAAAGAAAAATGACAGCTGGCCTGGCACATTCATTACTTCACCAGATCCAATACAGACCAAGCAGAGCGTATCGAGTGCCGTCACGATCGATAATAAAATATATATCCTTAAAAAACTCAAACAAACTTGGATTGAATATAGAAATTACATGAATGGGGACCTCAGTCGGATAGCTCCAATTCCTGAAGGTCTTGTCTTGTCTGGGCTCCCAAACATACTACAAATCTGCTATCACCAGGCTTGAGCACCTTACTGCTAAGTTCACCAAAACAGCAGCACCATTTTATCTACAGCTTATTTATTTTGAAAAAGCCTCAGAGAGTAAATGATGACAGTTAAAGTGCAAAGTTATGGTAATTATGTAGTGTTGTTAATGTGCATCGCTACATAGAAGCTTGCTGAAGTCGCAATAGGCTGATCTCACACTCAGGACATCAGGTAGCAGATGGGACACTAAGGCTCTGGAGTGGAGGCCACATTTAGGAAAACGAAATGTTGGTTGACCGTTCACCAGGTGGGAAGATGATCTCAGTGCAGTAGCTGGTCCGGGATGGATGCGAGTAGCAGGAGATAGGTTGTCTAGGTGTTCATTGAAAGAGGCCGATGTCCAGCAGTGGACCGATAAGGGCTGATGACCCTGTGCTTAAAAGAGTATCATGTCCATTTTTTAAATTTATCTGATCACTAGAAAATAAGATCATGTTCTGTTGGGCTTGTGAGATTTCGGTGGCTCATTGGTTTGAGATAAAGGAGGACAACACATTTGTATATTCTCTGGTTCAGAGGATACTATGATTATAAATAGTTAGCTTAAAAAATACAACATAATATGATACTCTCAGGATGATATCATTTTGTTTATGTAAGTTCTGCATACCTAGTTCGCTTTCCTGACAAAGCTGGTCCATCCAACCTGAATTGTTGTCTTCGCTTCTGATAATACTTACTTCTAACATAACTTACTTCTGCTCATTGTTCGCATGATATTGGCTGTGTTGTTGTGGCTTTTGGTATTGATGATTATTGGCTAGGTTGAAATATCCAAAAGATACACATCACTAACATCAAGGGAGTGGGGAGTGAACATGTGTTTGGAAAGTTTGGAGTAAATTTTCAAGTGTGATTGGTCTCTTTCATTAGACTCCCAACATTCCACGCTTCGCAGCTCTAATTGGTGTAGTATCTTGACACCTTTTTGTCCAGTACAGAGGATGCAAAGGCAAAGTTACATCAATATAACTTCTTTTTTTGCCTTGTGGTGGCTACCTACATGAGACAACCGCACAATCTCTACAGATTCTTTGCCTTCCTTTTCTTTTCCCCTTTAGTGGGCCTTGTGAATAGCTGGTTCTCACAAATAGCTTGAAACGCGTCAAAATTGATGAACTCCCTATCCACTCTTTGCACTCTAAGGCTCCACATCTCATGCTTTTCCTAAGAGATAGTGCCAAGCTGCATTGGATATGACTTAGGCCGAAACAACCGGTGAGGACCACCAGATAACATGATATCGACGCGAAGTTGCAGCTATGCTGTCGCGCTTGTTGAATTTCCGGTGGCCCATTGGAAGCGACCAAAAAAACATTGGGTGTAAAAAGAAGGGAGCAAAAGTATTTCCTTATGTCTAGTAGACCATGTAATTGCCTATTACATGTTCATTTTTTGATGATTTATTCATTGTGAACCGGCGGAAGATATGATGAGGATAACCGTCCTTTGAATTCGTCGGGTAAAAATAAATATACGATGATGATATGGTGGATCCAAAAGACCGGTGGAGTTTAGTCTGGTTGTATTATAAATAAAAGCATTAACCTTTTGTAACTACGGCATTTAGCCGTTGAACATAACCTTGGTAAATCCGACATTATTGTGAACAATTTGTTGGCGCCAAAGAGACTGACACAAAGGTGCTTTCGTGTTGACATTTATGTACACAAAATCCCATTACAGCATAACAGAAATAACAGCTAAACAATTATAGTATCCATATCTAAGATATTATACAATTAAAGTTTATACTACATTCAAAACTATTTTCTTCCCTTTTTGAAAGGAATGAATGGGAAAAGCATTGATTTTCTATACTAATAACGTAGAACTGAACAATTTGTTTGAACGAATCACGGGAATTAATTGCAAAATTATTATTTTGTCGAGTAGTACATTTAAAGAGGAAGGTTATAGGCTATATACCATGACGCAACCGCGGGTTGATGGTAGTAAATTTATAAGTCTGGGTGATCTCAGCGCCGCTTGGCTGGAGCGAAGTCTTTGCGTCTTGTCTCACGCTGAGGCCGACACATCCTTCAACGCCTCTTATTGCTTGTGAACGGCACAGCGATATAGAAATACATTTACCACCTTCGACGCAGTTTTGTTTGTTATGACTTCAGTCCCCACCTGTCGATATCCTCAGTGCTGAGGACTCCTAGACATTTTTATTATGATATTACGCCCGCTTTTCCGATACTGTGGTTAATCTTGGCGGTGCGATTGGCTTCATGGAGCTTGGTGGTGCGAATTTGGTCCAGCGCTTTGAACTGCGTCCACTCGGTCGTTTTCCTTCTATTTTGTCCTTACAATAATTATAGGCAGAATGTTATGGTGCCAAAACGCCACGAGAGGATCTGCGACTACATCTCCGTTACTGCTGCGTATAACTTACCTACTTTATCAATAACGCTTAATATGTGAACCTTGGCCGATGTCCGGTAGTGTACCTTTTCTGGCTACTGATGATGATGATGATGTAAACCTCAAACGGCCATCAAACAGCACATTTATATTTAAAACTAGCATCACTCTGCAGTCCCCCGCGCAACTCCGCTCCTGTTAGTCGTAGCATCTTGGTATATAGTCTTGCTCGATAAATGCACTATACAACACAAAATCATTTTTTCAATTCGGGTCAGTAGTTCCTGGAATTAGCGCCTTCGAATAAACAAACGTCAGCTTTATATTGTAAGTATATTAGTACAGATGTTTACCGAAAGGATCGTATTCACTAGAGGACATTCGTTTCGAGACATTTTTATAATATAGCAAACCATTCGTTTGCTATAAACATCCGCATAATTCTTCCGCAGGTGCGCTGTCTTGCTTTCCTCCTTCTCAAATGGGCCATAATGTTTTTTTTCAATGTCCGTGATAAAAGCGTATTTAATTTGTTATAAATGTGAAGCCAATAACCTTGGTACAGTCAGCCACTATTTGTGAATTTAGAAACAAACCGCGCCGGCTGTAATGTGTTATTGTAGGTGGATGGATCTGTAGCCAGATACGATATATTTGTACCCGCTGAACACATTCATCATAACTGCTGGACATATGATAATATGCCTCTTTCAATAAACACGAAGTATTGCTGACTCGCGTCCAATTTAAAGAGTGCAGAGATCAGATGGCAATCGCTCTGTGTAAAAACTGGCGCCCTTCTCCAATCTCCTACATTAGGTAGCTGTTCCCGATATCATCTGACCTAGAAAGGTGATAATGCTAGGACGAAGAAAGTGGAACACTATTTACTAGCAATGCTCTGAGAATCTTTTGTAATTGGTGGTGTACCTACGAACGGTATGTCTAAAACACAAGGTTTTGAGAACTCAACGTATCAACTAGTATAGTTGATGGAGTATTGTCACTTCTTGATGGGAATTCATATTATAACTAAATTCGTAGGAATAGTATAAACAATATATTTTTTATTTAAGTAATATTATGTATTAGACTAGACCCGCGTTTTATCCAAATATAAAAACCTGCTGAAATTTGCACAGTAGCCTTAGAGTGTCAATTATTCCTTAGTGTTAACATTCTCTTGAATTTATTGAAGATACCAATCACACCATGGGTATAAGCTGATATTTCCAGGCTGACTCAGTTAATAATTGTAAGTGTAATTTTAACTGCAACCATCAGGATCTATCATCCCAGTCCACCTCTGACCCTGGTTGCTCTAAAGCTTCTGAAACGTCCGGCTATTTAAATAATTAAATGAACCGCGATAAAATCCGTAACTTTTACGGAGTTTTACTGGGATAAGTAACATTCGCGTAAACTTAAAACATCAATAGGCCAGACCTCTTCCAGCTTAGGAACCCGTGGAAAAAATTTGACGTCAATAAGATGTTCGGAAGAATCCTATTCTGAAAAACATGTTTTCATGTCTTTTCATATGTGTTCAAAACATTTTGAACACAATTTTTGTAAACCTTATGAAAGCTTATGCTTTAATAACATGTCCCATCGAAATGACATCCCATCAAAGTATACCTATGTTTGAGTCTGTTTGTAAGATGAAGAAATTTGATGATGATAATGATAATTTTTGTAAAAATTACCGTTAATCACTTAAGAGTACTTACCGTTGGCTGTAGCGTTAAGCTGTAGAACACAGGTCATGTAGGGCTATCATCTCTTAGGCAAGTTTCCAAGTGTGTATTTCCCATCAAGGAGTTTCGATTGAAAATTCTGACCCCGCCGTTCGAGATTCAAATAATGAGTACACAAAGCCAATATAGCCGTAAGAGATACGTGTGTCAGTGGAATTTTGAACTTTAGGCTTATAGTGGATAGTACATCGTTTTAGATACTCTAGAGTTTCTGTCGACTAGTTTGGTCATATATTATATAACCTAAACTAGAAGTTGCAAAGTCTTCGTTAGTCCGATGAACGTGGCAGGCAAACGCAAGAACAATGTCAGTTATTTAGGTCCACCGCCCATTCGAAAAAAAAAACTGCTATCGTTAAACGTTTCAAATTTAATAATATAATTCTATCCTGAAAATGGATGACACAGAGATTGATGATCTGGTGTCCTGTCTTGTCCAAGTCAAAGGTCCAGTATGACTTATTATGAATAACTATCAGCCCTCTGATTATACTGGTCGTAGCCTCATGCCATATACCCTACAGCCTTCCTCGTTAAATTGGTTATCTATCACTGAAATATTTTTTTCAAATCGTCCAGTCATTCCGGAGACTAAAGCGTTCAAACAAAAACTCTTCAGGTATGTTAAATGAGTAAATGTATTTTAATTGACTCAGCAGAGTAATGCTTGTTATAACATAATCATATATGCATTCTATAATATTGTACCGATAACAATTTAACTCGATGGATTAAGGTATAGCTTGTTCTATTTTGTAAACGCTCATACCTATTCTCGTAATGTTCAGCCTACTCTCGGAAATTATAGGCATCCGCAGAACGCGGAGTCGCTTGGCTAAAATTAGCCAAGCTGTCTTGAACACGCATGTTTCGGAACTGTCGCATGTCTCCCACATCAGGCTTAGTGTGCATTTAATGTAGCTTCACAAGACACTTGAGTTGATGTGGGAAAAATGTATCGAATACCAATTGTGGCTGGTATTTATTGTCAATAGAACCTATTCAGAAACAATTTCATTGCAGTTAGGGTTGGTTTCATAGGTTACAATTTGAGTTTTTTTTTCGGACCTGAACTTATCCTGTGGGTAGCGGAAAGAAGCCCAACACAGCTCCACTGGATTGCTATGAATGCTCGTCGGGCGACCAGACTAGATTTGAAATCGAAAGACGGACCGACCCCCCTCTCTCCCTCAGATGTGAGAGATGCATTCCTATATGCGAGTGTTTGTAATAGCTGATTTAACCATTACTATCATGGCCGTCTTAATCAATTAAAGAAACAAATAGTTATTCGGTACGTAACTCTCAAGTACGACACAGGTACTACTCAGATGATTATAAAATAAAAACTATACCAACTACAGTAGTACTTATACATTAACTCTAAAGCTGTGGAACCGAAATTCGTAATATATTAAAATTTAAAGTTCATAAGGGGCTTATCGGGATTTAAATTGCGCCGATTTTAAAATAGAAGCGGCGCGGCGCGGGGACACGTACGAAGAGAAGAGTGTGTGGGCCGACTTACGTGAAAGCCTTGTTACGTTTTTTACCATTTAGCTCAGTGTGCGTGCTGCGAGATAAAAACATCGTTCCAACACCGCCCTTGTAGAACCGAAAACCCAAGCTGGGCTAAGTTATGTTATAATAAAAGAATCCACCTCATGTAGTTTCAAAATTACAGCGATATTTTAAAAATTGACACCCTGTGATGATTTTATAACTGCTGCGGCTACAAATTAACTGCTTTCTTTATTTTTGTGTGGAGTATTCTTAGGTAATGTTCCTACAAATTCCAATTCATAATTTGCACACAAGTTCCTTGAAATTGTAAAAAATATCCGTTTTATGTCCAATGTTTTATGACCTGAAAATGACTTCATCACTCAACTTTAACGGTCTAATACTTACTCAATTATTTCCTAGATGACGAGATTTTTTCTTTTTCTTAAGACGGTCGAATTTTAGCTTATTATTAGTTAGTCATAAGACTATTTCAAAATTTTTGGGCGAACATTTAAGTAGGCGAAAATTAAACGGCAGACGAACATTTTTCAGTAGACGGATAAGGCGAGAAGAGATTTTTTGATAATTATGATCGACTAAGCGTACTATGCATACTGTGGTCATTATATCTCTCATACTGCATATTTAAGTATTCGTTTAGTTTAATATGTCATATAGCTATCAAGACCTTTTAGGAAATCAGAAATATATTGCGTTTAAAACAATACATGGTTACGTACGTGGAAATCGATTACGTATCGTATTGTGAACTGATTCCTTATAAACGAGAGCCGATTTGCTCTCGAACTTTCACCTATCGATGTAACAATGGTGTTTTTATCACCGCAAGAAAGAACGTGAGACTAATCATGTCGTTTAGTCATATGACTTATTACCATTTCAATTGCTGTGAAATTATGGTGAAGAAGATTTACGTGTTAGTCTCTAGAACAGGGTTCAACTACGACACAGCTTGACGTCAGTTCCTTGACGCGCTGAGAGAACTGGGTGCAGCAAGAAAACAGATATACAATGCGAACGTGGAAGGATGCACGTACCTTCCAGACTGGAAGACCAAGACTGATATACCATAATATAATAATAATATACAATATCTGTGGACTTAGCACTCCACGTTATCCAAGCCCTTGTTAAGTTAGCTCTTAAGTTAACAAGGGCTTTTGTTACAGGCACAAGACAACGGAAATATATTTAATATTATAATAAATTTAAGAAATTCTATATGTAAAGATTTTTATTATAGAAATACGAGTACTAATACATATAGACGTCCATGACCTAAGCGGGTTTCGAACCTGCGACCTCTGGCGGAACACGCGAACTAGCCGTCACTTGCCGGTCGTCAAAATAAACCGTGATGGGATTGATCGAGCACTGTCCGCAGGTGGTGGCAAGAGTCCTTGTACCGGACTGTTTGTATGAAGAGTGAGAATTTATGAATGTGGAGGTGGCAAGGTGAGTATATAAGGATCGTGATATGTGGCACTCTGTTCTCTCTGACTCTCAGGGAACTAGTCTGAAGCTGATGATGTGTTGTTGTTGTTAGAAAAAAGATTCATTCTCCAGATTTTTTTTTCAAAAGCTACGTGCCTGCATTGATATTTTGTATACGAATGTTATTATAATTAAAACTATCTGCAATTCATCCAGATGTTTGGTAAATCCCGACTGCCAACTGCAGATCTTCCTCTACTGACCCGTATTGGGTGTACGAGTAAAGCATGTAGATTATCCATTATTCTCGACCTGTAATCGAAAAAGGAGATTGGTAGCGGTTATTTATTAGAGGGATTAAGAAAGGGCCACTTTTGTGTAATTAAGCCAATAAAAACATTTTAATATATTACATATTCTATGGGGGTTATCGCTTTAAATTATGATTAGCAGATGACCTTAGCTATAGTGAGTTATATATAGAACACAAAACGCTTAAAATTACAAGTGTACAGCATGTTTCCGTGTCATGGCTCAGCAGCTGGCGCGTGTCTATACGGTGACCTCTCGCTGAAGGGCCTAGAATTAGAGCCCTAGCAGACGCTAGTCACGCGCGACCGGGTCGCGGCGCCGGTTCATTGCGAGATTGTTTAGTAGGAAGCACGACCGGGCGGTAACTCTCTGTCGCATGAGCCCACCGCTAAGTGACGGTTATGTCGTGGTTCGTGCGGTTTGTAAATTTGTAGCCTGTTGGAGGTGAGGAGGTAAGGATAGAAATACATGTGTATAGTACTATATACATCAAAGGGCTACTATATACATATTATATAGCTATCTATCCTGTATGGATACTATAAAAACACTACTGTTATAGAGAGAATATTCGTTGATGAAGATGTAGAGGAAGACTTAATCGGTCGAATCATTTACTGATAAGATTCACTGTAGCCAAACGGTCAATACTGGCTTAATTACGAGTCGATGGCGGCAACACAAAATATAAATACATGAAAGTGACTGGTCGCTCAGAGCTTTGCCGATAAAACTTAGATCTTAGCTCTAATTAAGTTGACGTCCCATGCAATACAGCATGAAAGTATAATTTGCTCTATTCTTTGGTGTGTCGTAGGTACTAAATAAGTACACGCAAAGAAAGAAAAGTAAAGTTGTTACTCAATGTTATGATTATAATAATAATGTCGTTCTAGCCGTATTTCGGCCACGGCGGCGATCTATATGAACTAGCCCAATGAGCACAAGTATGTGCGCAGGCACAAGTGTGTGCGCAGGCACAAGTATCTCTCCATTGTTCTATACCGATGCGACGGCAAACGGAGAGCAGGATCGACGGCTTAACGTGTTCTCCGAGGCACGGGAGTGTAACACAACCAGCTTCCTGATTTCGGACTGTTACCCGAAAATGAAGAAACCCAAGAACACTTTGGTCCGACACGGGATCGAATCCAGGAACTCGCGACTGTGGTTGAACATGTTTACTACAAGACCACGACGTAAACGCATATTTATATACAGCGTATCGACATAATCTACAGCGGTAGTTAGCGACTAGAGGCGAGTCGGTCGCCTGCAACACGTCACTCCCCGCTCTCATGTGGGTCAGCCTACTGTAGCCGACACAGCGTCGCAACGCCGTGCCACTCTCAACAATACCAACAATGCATGCATGGGAAGAATCGTGTGTGGTCAGTCATCGGTGAAAACTATTATAACAAACGTTGAATGAGTTTCGCTCGAGCGTTCATGGTACAGAATCTGTTTCTATACTGCTTGGACTCCACTGAAACGCTAACAGTCATCGGTGAAAAGTTTTATAATAAACATTTAAAATGTTTTAGTCAAGCATACATTCACTAATGATATAGAATGTGTATCTATATTGCTTTAATTCTGCCTAAATTCTTTACAACTTATCATTGATGTATATGTAAGCCTATATTGCTTGGAATCATCCGAAACTCTACAACAAGCATAGACGAAAACTTTTATAAAAACGTCCCTGTCGCGTTTCGTGCGGTTTGTGAGTAGCCGGTGGCCCATTGGTGGGGAGGGGACGATTAGAGGGTAACGTAGCTGCGTAACAATCATACGAATGTCAATGGGCGTCGGTAGTAATCGAAACGCTCCGACGTTTGCCCCTTATGCAATTAAGAAACCATTGACGTAACATATTAGTGTGTGTTTTTTGTATATTGTAGTGGTATCGAACGTTGGTAATTGGCATATTGGCATACGAGGTAGTAAATAAAAAATAGCTTTCCATTTCTAAACACAATTTTAAAAAAATGCCAATTATCAACGTTCGATACCACTACAACATACAGAACACTGATATACTAATATGTGACGTCAATGATTTTTATTATTGTTATGCTTCTCTTCTAAAAATGATTAAATGTTAGATTTATTTTCATATGGCGTCACTTTTCATTTCTATGTTTTATGAGGTGCGATGTGCTCATGCGGTGAGGCATAAAACACAGCTACAGTCGCCTACAATATTGCCAAGCTCCGGAATAAATAAAAAAGTAAAACTAACCACGGAGCAACCGTTCCATTATTAAAATGTTGTCTATTGTCATCATGCTTGTGCATGGATGAGCCGCCATTTTATTTAAAGGCCAGTCTAAGGCAGACTTTGTATTGTACGTACAAACCGAGCCTCGAGTAATTATACTCTTTTTACCTCGTATAATATTATTTCTTCATGCAGTATTCGGTACCATTGCAAACCTGAGGCCGTCTTTAATATTCTAAAATATCAATGAATTTGGCGACTGGAGATAGAATTTCGACATATTTCATTTAATAACACGGTCCAGTTCTGCCTTAACTAATTATACACCTGCATCGGGAATCTCTCTATCCATTTACGAAAGCCGCATGAAAATCCGATCAATAGATTTTGATAAAATCAATCACAAGCAGACAGACAGCTTTTGGGTACTTTGTTTAATCATATGTATATATAGTGTAATATTGTCCACCCGTGACCATAGTCGCTGTAAAACTTCTGAAACGTCGGGCTAGTTAAATAATTAAATAAGCCGCAATGAACTCCGTAAGAGTAGTTTTATTGTAATACATTGCATAATCCGATTCTTGCCCCAATTCTAATGGATCGCTAGCTGCACACTAAATTGCTATTAATAAAAAACTGATACCTGAACTAATGTATAATATTTAACATTAAAAAATCATAGAAGAATCTTAAAAATCAATACTACACCCACTAGTTTAATGTTATATTGACAGCACGTATTTAAATTAGTTTGCTATCGATGCTCAAACTCTAAAGCATTCTTGAGAGGTTTATCAAATTGGCACATACAATGCCGTTGGCTGTGATACTGCAGGTGGCTTATGTTAAATTTTAAGTGTGGTAGAGCAAATGGTGACATTGGTGCTTATCTCTAGGATGTTAGCTGTTTATTTCTAAGGTAGGGACAACTCCCTATCTTAGAAATTTACTAGGTACTGTTATATGAAATAACATACATTAACGGATTATATGCTATCTAAGTCTTCTGTTATTTTAAAGCATTCTGATATATGTGCTTTATAACTATGGTGTCAGAAGCATAATTGTGTAATATTTGTAAATGAATAGTGAATATTACCAGTATTATTTTATCTAATTTGTCGTTCTAGTGGTCATACTCTTAAGTTGACGTGAATTATGTATCTCTATACCAGGTACATCAAAGCGAAGGGTCACTCACTCACTCATCACGAAATCTTAGAAACTACAAGTGCTAGGAGTTGCAATTTACCCACCTCTCGGTATACGAATCATGGGAGATGCACGGGGGTTTGGTCACCGGCTCTGTTACCCAACGTGCAATTCTTGACTCCCTACACATTATTTAAGTGCCTCTCGTTATTTCACTCTTCCCTGTCTGGGCCCTGACACCACATAGAAAGAATTCATCATCGGCCTCATGAGTCCTGATTATCTCGATGCAGCTACGTCGTTACCCACCCTTCCTTTTCGCGTGCCATGTATGCGCTAACGTCCTCAATTACCTAAAATTATTGCGTTCCGACCTGGTAGGATCCTGGTGATAGACTGGGCCCACTGTCGTCCGTTGGTAAAAGTAAAAAAATATGTTTGTCCCCCACAAGCAATATTTCGCCACAAGCCTATCGACCACTACCGCCCATGAACATCAGCATAATTATGCCGTTGCGTACACACGAAACTAAACAGCATGGCAATACGTCCTGCAAATTCTTTACAATTTCCCCATCGCTGCTAGTCATCTATCTCCAGGGTTCAGGGTCGGCAGCGACCACAACAGTGACATATTCGTACGAACTAATGGAAATAATGTACAACAGAATTCCTATTTATAAATGTTATAAAACAAAGTCCCCTAAAGCTATCTACCTGTATGTGACCGATTCTCTCTAAATCTCATGTACGTATTCGCTACTGCGGTTTTTACTAATGATTAGGGCTATTCCCGGGGAAGGTTTTTGTGTATCATTTGTTAATGTGGCAAGCCACCAAGTGTTGTGCTCGGGCGAAGCCGCGGCGGATTATTAAATGCATTTCCTCTGTCTAGTATCCGTAGCACTAGTCCCGATGAGACGTCGTGTGATATGTCCACAAATATCATGAAGTCACGCTAAACCTATATATGTTAATACGTGAAGAAAAAATATAAGTATCGTGATATATGGCAATCCGTTCCCTCGGCCAACCCTATTAGGGAACGGGCATGAATATTTGGTATTGTTGCTGTACGAAAAAAAATCCCTTCCCTTTAAAGAATTGTGCGAGTGGAGGAGTGTTTTAAATGGAAAGTGTTCCCAGGAATTGTCGGCTTAATACCAGCAGCAGAATTCCATCCTCGGACATCGCGACAGAACTCTTAAGTTCCACGTCCATCACGTTGATGTCTCTAAATCCGGTTTAAACGCCACTTTTTACCGTGTACCAGTGTACTGTGGAACCAGCTGCCTCCCTCGGCATTTCCGATCCGATGCGACTTAGGAAAGAGCATACCTTAAAGGCCGGCAACGCGTCTGTAAGACGCCTAGTCTTGCAAGTGTCTATGGGCGGCATTTATCGCACCCACCTGCTCGTTTGCACTCCGTCGCATAAAAAAAAGTTCGATACAGTTGAAGATTAAACGAATATGTGCTGAAAGTAAATATATTAATGTTTGCATTAGATTTTCTTATTTTACGAAAGTTAAGGATTTACATGAATATACGATCAAATTGTATTCGAAATCGAATGGTAACTTTTTATAATTATGTCCGAATTTCAATTTCTGGACAATCACTAATAGTAAATAAAAAAATAGCCTTTATTTCCGTTTCACATATAATTTTTTTTGGCAGTTACACAACTATATAATTATTATATAACTTTAGTAGTCGCCTCTGCGACTTAGGCCTCTCCCAAACCTTTCCATATTTCTCTGTTCCGAGCCAGTCACACCCAGTAAGGGCCACATCTTTGATGAAAAATGTCTCTCCATAGTTTCCTTGGCCTGCCCTTATTCCTTTTTCTATCTCTAGGTATCCATTCTGTTAATCGTTTGGTCCATCTATTTTCTCTCATCCTACATATATGCCCTGCCCAGTGCCATTTAAGCAACTTTAATCGTAACCTGGCGTCTGTTACTTTTGTTTTTCTTCTTATTATGTCGTTGCTGATTTTATCCGATAACTTCAGCCCTATACTTCTTTCCATTTGGAGCTGACCTATGGCAATTCTATCTTCACCTTCTACTCTTAGAGACCATGTCTGGCAGCCGCATGTGTTAGGCATGGTAAAATTGCAACTTCATATAGTCTTCTCTTTATATTGATGTTGATCGAGCAGTTTTTCATAACCTCTTTCAGTCCCCAATATTTCTTCCAGGCTAAGGTTCTTTGTATCTCTTTGTGGGTGTTGTTTTCAAAGGATATTAACTGGCCTAAATATATTCTTTGACATATTCCAGTTATTTGCTGCTCCTCATTTGTTATAATTTTTGTTTTCGTTACATTCAATGACAGTCCCACATTTTTGCTTTCTTCCGCTAGTTGGCTGACCATGCATTTCAATTCTGTAGTGTTCTCCGAAAACACCGCAATGTCATCTACGAAGCGAATAAGTCTAAATACACAAAGTATATTATATTTACCACTTACTATTGTCTCTGCTATTTCCTGTAGCCAATTGTATGCATCGATTTCTCATTCTGTTATTCATGCAGTTATTTTGAATATAATGTCTCATTACATGGCCTGTTAAAGGAGGGCTTACATAATTCTGAGTTTGCAATGCTTGTCATAATGGGTTTCTTGTTTTGAAACTTGTGCTGAGTTTTGTCGCATTATTAACCGAGTTCCAAAAATAGGAGTAGAATTTTGTTCTAATCTGACTTTTCATTTTTGGTGTTTACCCTATTGAGTGGCCCACTTTTGGAAGATATTTTTCGACAATACCATACATTACAGTTTATACGAGGTAATCCGTAGCTGGCGTACAATAATCAAAACAGTATCTGGAGGGATTCTGTTGCCTGTCGGTCCGGGATATTTCAATTATAGTTGCTAAAGGCAGGGGTCCAGTCTATATTACACCCCCGAGTGCCGAGTCTGACATACGGTCTAGGGCCCACCCTAGAGCATAAATGGATTCCCCTGCCTCAAGAAAAAAAAGCATACATCATGCCAATGACATATACAACCATGTTATGAGTACGAAGATACTTTCGTTTTTGGACCACTTTGAATCACATTCCTCGTAGAGAGACAACAATTCAATCATCTCGTTTTTCTTATGAAATAAAACAGTCAATAAAAACGGTAACTTTGATCTCGTTACTTTATTTAATATGATTTTACTATTCTTGAATCAATCTGTGTAAAAAGGTCAATACGTTTCTGAACGGACATAACAATTTAAAAAATAACTTTTTAAACTTTGTTGTTTTATTTAGGGTGGCAAGCTAGATTTGAAAATCAATCTCAGAGTGCCACGACCTAGAAGCCAGTCAATTAGCCTTATAATTATATTCAAATGCTAGTTTCCTGCAACATCTCCATCGACATCTTCTCCATTAACTGTATGTTTGGTACATATCCTTTCAAATTCCCTAATTCTCGCAATTCATTAGAAAAAAATCTACGTATTAATATATAGATATACTTAATTTAAGAGTGTACGTAAAAATATTATATAATATAATTGTGCAATAATAATGAAATTAGATATATATAAAGCGGATAAGTGTTGAAACTAATTCTAAATCGACTGTTGTAGATGCAAAATATTATGTTGTATAAATGTATGAAATGTTAAGTTTCGAAACGATTGAACAATAACTTCGTTATTTGAACTTATCAAATATAGATTATACACAAGTTTCACAACACTTCTTAACGCACGCACGCTTATATCTCAGGTCACGCCAACAATCGCCAGTGACTGATAAAACTCGATATTTTTGTGACTCCTTGTCGAAATATTTAATTAGTTTTAATCGATTTTCACTCGTTTCACAAGAACAAGTGAGGTGGGTAACCTTAATTCGATGCCAATTAGCTCGCTAGTCCAAATTGGGGTTTTCTTTTTTAAGCAACCGACAATTATAAGTCGGAAAATTGCATTGTTCGCGATACAGTGGTTCGAATAGTTTTGGAGCTGAATCCGTGGGAAAATGCACTATACCGAAGTTTCGTGATTTTACCTACCGACAAAAATGTGAAGCATGGCATTCATAATTATTTACTTGGTAGTTATTGAATGATTTCACAATGAAGGTGAGTGTTGAAAAATATTTTCAAATTAATACGTCATCATCGGCACTAAGAAGACGTCCGCCCAGAGAGTGCTACTAATGCAACACGAACGACACAGATGTGTGATGGAAATGTGGGCTTGATTCATAATTTAATTGGATTTGGATTTGAAAGTAGAACTTCTTTACGCATGCCTGACTTGGGGAGTGAGCTGGCGAATCCGTGACTAAAGAGAAGCGAAAACGACGCCTACGGAATTGAGAGGACTATACAAGTTAATTGTGATAGAAAGAGCGATAATTACACAGAAGTTGAAAAGGAGTTTCCGTGAACAGACGTTACATATAGCGGAAGTTAAAACATACGTTATACATACACACGTATCCACATATATATAGTACGTAAATTAGTGTACCTAAGTGTAATGTGATATGTGTTCATAGGCATTTCAATAAGAGGTAGTGTTTTTCATTGCAGCCGAATTGGGCCGGTACGATTGTGGAGCTGCCTCTCTCTCTCACATGACAGCTTGGTGTCGCGTTCCGTCGGCTTGTAGAAGTGGTTCATTGAAGGGAAGGAGGAAAGGAATGCAACGCAACGTTAATTATGCTGATGTCTAATGGCTTCGATTTCTCGTCAGGGGGCAAACGATATACTTAAAAAAGTTGTGGTTATTTTCTTTGCGGAATATTTAATAGAAACAAACGCATAGTTATATAATATACAGCTGTGACCTATTTTAAAGTCAACAAAGAATGCCCATCAAGTTCTCGTAAACTAAACTCCACGCGAGCCTTATTAATGTGAGACTTGGGAATTTTCTGTGACTTTCGTATGGCATTAAAATGACAGTATTTTGCTTAAAGTACTAATATCATGTATGTTTTAAAAGAATGTAAGTATTCTGTTTAAGACGTGATAAGGGTGCGTCCATTAATTACACGAGGTGTTCTTAACATTTTTTCGACCAGTTTTTGTGAGGCCTTTTTTCGAAAGATTTTCTTGCAAAAAAGTTACAAATATTTGTGTCGATATATGCTACGAACTAAGTACCGATATCTGTCAAATATGAAACTGTTATAGGCATGGAACCGTAGAAACAGTAAAAGCTTTCTTTTTGCTGTTCCTCCAGTTTCATTCCAGCGCAGGAGTATGTGACAGAAGTTTGAGAACGACTGATGTAGCTTAAGTTGGATGTCCGAACACGATTGCCGAATTAAATTATCAATGAATTTAAGCCGGTCTCACCGGCTAATCCACCGAAGGCTCTACTTTATTATTGAGGATTATTGCACTTTGTCTTGTGCAGTTGATAGTTATGTTTTAACTTTATATTATACAAGCTATGTGCCCCGGATTCGCTTGTGAATCATAGGGTCGGTCCCTATCTTATATCTCTTCTATCCCTGTTACCTTAACAATTTACATACGTCACCTTCATCGGTACTCACTGTATCCATTGGTGAAAACCGTTCCGAAGCTTTTGGGGACTTTGTTTTGTAACATGTATATATTGCTTTACATCTGATTGTTTGTGCGTTTGTATACAATTTCTTGGCGACCTTTTTTTTTTTGATGCGAGGAAGCGCATTTACGCGCCTTACTGGCCCTGGATGGGATCCAGTAGTGCGTGGGGCTCGCGGTACATTGTAGTGCCTATCACCCACAAAAACCACCGCGAGTGCCATCAGTGCCGACGACTCGTCAGCCACCTAAGGGCTCCTTCACATGATGGGGTTATCCCGCACTAGAGGACAGCCTCACCAACTTTGGGACAGTGCAGTGGGCCGAGGTGCGCAAAAGCGCCGCCTCCTTAGTCTATTTTGTCCCCTCTTCTTATAAGAGGGGTACAAAGCGCGGCTCCTCTTCCGGCTCTCTAGTCCCCCTCTTATAAGAGGGGCGCAAAGAGCAAACCCCTCATTGCTCTTTGCACCCCTCTTATAAGAGGGGGATCTCATGCAAACATAGGTGGGCAGCGCACCTGCGTAAAAATCGTGTAAATGTCCATGGGCGTCGCTTATGCTATTAAAAAAACTTATCACACCACATTAGTCTCATCCTGTGCTAAGTACCGTGTGGACTTGTCTTTTATAGTAATATGTATATATATCCGGCTGATGATGATGATGATGAATATAATACATGTATAAACATCCATGTCCTATGTGGGATTCGAACCCTCGACATTAACACGCGGACTAACCGCCACGTTACCAACTGCGCCAGCCGGTCGTCTACATAATTCATACATTAAACTGCCTGTAAACCGAATACACATTGCGCATGTCGTACCCATGCAGCGTTTCGCGTGGCAGATAAATTTAGCATAAATCTTATTCGACGTCTATTTCTATTGGACCCAGTCACTTTCTGTTTCACGTCTAGACGTACACAAATTAAAGATAAATCCTGGAAAACGTTAAATTCATGTGTGACGTCAAAGGAAATTTGTGAAATTGTGTTGCCTCTAAAAATATCATTTAGTACTGAGAAAAAAGACGCGTCATCCTTACATTGTTAACTTGCTTCCTCCACGTTCATTATTCCTTCCATAGGAACACACTGGTTGGTACTTGGTAGACTCTGTTGGGTTCTTACAGCCTACCCCATTAGGGATATGGCCCAAAGATGTGTT